>CM014732.1:67740850-67990850 GCA_004329165.1 Spatholobus suberectus
CACGAGTTGCATGTGCATGTTGTCACTGCAAGACATGGTTCTGTGGCATTAATTCTACGATTTTTCTACAAGAATCTATGTGTGACTAAGTAGGCAGTTGATTAAGCAAAGAACCAAAAAGGTAGATAAGAGGTCTCTTCACATGAAACATATGTTAATTGCATTTAAATATCAACTTCAGTGACTCACCAAAGTGATGATGTTAGGGCCATTATTAGGATGATACACTTCTCAAGGGGGGACACTACTGTTAATAACTAAACCATTTTATTCTACTCTTGGCCTAAATCTATATTCTGATTGAATTCTTGGAAACTTTTATCAGCCTTGCCAAATACGTGATCCCAGCTAAACTTAATTTTTTGTACTCTTGGAATTACTGACTTTTCCGTTAACATTTAATCAGCCAAAGCCCAGGATTGATTATACTCTGAAAGCTGTTGGTGGAAGTTTAACGGCTATTCCTGGAATCTCAGATATGATTGATGTGAGTTATCTGTTTTATGTACTGCATCTCTCCCTTGGTACTATTTTTAAGTAGCATTTGTAACTATTTACCCGCCATTTCACAGGATACTGTGAACTCAATTGTTATTGACATGCTCCAATGGCCTCATAGGATTGTGGTTCCACTTGGTGGTATTCCTGTTGATATCAGGTAATGAATCATATGGAAGTGTTTGCTCTTGGTTTTATTCTTTCTGATTGCAGATAAAAACATGACTAGGTATGTTGCTAATCTTTAACAAAATTTTAAATGAGTTTGAAATTTTTGTGTAAGCAGCAACAGCAACAATAGTCCCGTTAAGTGAGGTAGGTTATATGGATTACATGACACCATTGGGCTTGGCTTAAAACCAAATTCTCAAGGATATTATTTACCATCTTTAATAATTTCCTCCAATATCCTTCTTAGTATCCCTCTACCTTTTTACATAGGGCTAACACCATGTGATCTACTCTTCTCATTGGTGCCTCTAGTGGCCTTTTTTGCACATGTCCAAAATCACCTTAACAGATTTCCTGTCATTTTTTCCTCGACAAGTGTCACACCAATATTTCTTCATATACTATCTTTCTATATCTTGTCCTTCCATGTGTGGTCATATATCCATCAACATTCTCATTTATGTTACTCTCACATTTTTCTTGTCCCTTTAAAGCCTATGTTTACTACCATAGAGTAGAGCTAATCATATAGCAGTATGATAAAACTTCTAATTCTTGCAAGCTCTTTTATCATATTTCCTTACCAAGAAGATATCAATTTGCGACCTTGAGATTTCACTCTTATAAGTGATTAGATGTTTTCCCTGCTTCTTTCAAGCAAATTTCGTCTCTTTTAATGCAACCGACCCCTCCTTTTAAAACAGAAAAACAAGTTGGGAATGTCAATTTCAGTGTTAGTGCTCAAATATGTTCACAGTCACACTACATAAGCAGCATCTTTTTGTCTGTTTCTTGCAGTGAACTGGAGCTTAAACCCCAGGGAAAACTTGCACTGACCATAGTGAAAGCAACTAATTTAAAGAATATGGAAATGATTGGAAAGTCAGATCCTTATGTAGTCGTGTATATTCGACCATTATTTAAGTATAAAACCAAGGTGTTGATAACAACTTGAATCCTACTTGGGATGAGAAATTTGAGTTGATTGCAGAAGACAAGGAGACCCAATCACTCACTCTCGAGGTTTTACCCTGCTAACACTTTACCTCCTTTTATGCTGCTCTCTTCTGCCTACTTTCTTAGGGATATGCTGTGACATTTTTGTTTTCATGAATATATGCCCTTATATTATGCTAATTACTTACGGAAAAATTTGAAAAAAAAAAATCATATATGTTCAATATATATGAAGATGAAAATCTGGTTAATACACGCTTGTGGTTTTGATATTAATGCATGATTATTTGAAGCACATTACATACTTATTCCCAAGTATGATTACTTTTGTTTCACAGCTCAAATGTTTTGAACCTCCTAATTCTGATCCTAGACCATTCCTTTTTGGTAAACTAGATTTTCTTTGCAACACTTAAAATTTCTGTTAGTATATTTTACCTCAAGTCTCAAAATTTCTGGATCTGCCACCGGTGGCAGTTCTATAATCTCTGGTGGTATATGTTAGAATCTCTACTTTATTATTGACACAAATGGCAGGTTTCTTATGCATGTCATTTCTTGAAAACCAAGGGTTTCATCCACTTATGTATGTTTTTATTTAACCTGGTGCAAACCATGGGTTTCATCCATCTGTACACACTGTTGTAGCAGTTAATATTTTGATTTCCAATCCAATGTTTTTCTCCCTATAACTAAACATAAAGTGTTTCTATACCTTGATTGATTTTAGACAATTAACAAATGATGTTCATGACTCTCTAAACAGGTTCTTGATAAAGACATTGGACAAGATAAGCGATTGGGAATAGCACAATTACCCCTTGTTGATCTGGAAACACAAACTGAAAAGGAGATTGAATTGAGGCTGCTGTCATCACTTGACACACTGAAGGTGAAAGATAAGAAGGATCGAGGAACCTTGACAATAAAGGTATATGCAATGATCTATTTGTACTTGATGGTGACATTATTATGAAACTGCGCCTATGGTATCATGGCCGATTCCAAGCTCAGGCAAAGGAAGAGGGTTGTGTTAGGCCCTTGACAGCCAACATGAAAGTCATTGATATACCAAACAGGGTGACATTATTATGGAGCTGTGCATGGTATATACAGATATAGATGAAAACTAAGAAAAAGAACTTTTTTTTTTTTTCTTCCCTTCAAGATTTCAGATCTTACTACCATTTGGATAATTCTAAGCTCTCCTATTTGTTGGTCACTTGTATCCCTCTTAGTTGATTCAAAATCATAATCAGATTGCAATTTCAGGTCCTGTACTATCAGTTTAACAAGGAAGAGCAGCTGGATGCGCTAGAAGCAGAAAAAAAGATACTAGAAGAAAGGAAGAAACTGAAAGAAGCCGGAGTCATAGGAAGCACAATGGATGCACTAGATGGAGCAGTATCAGTGGTAGGGTCTGGTGTTGGACTGGTTGGTACTGGCGTTGTGGCCGGAGCCGGGCTTGTGGGAAGTGGCGTTGTCGCCGGTGCTGGGCTTGTGGGAAGTGGCATTGGTGCTGGAGCTGGGCTTGTTGGGAGTGGTCTTGGAGCCTTTGGTAGTGGACTGAGCAAGGCAGGGAAGTTCATGGGCAGGACAATCACAGGTAGCTCTAGAAAGAGTGGTTCTTCAACTCCGGTCAATAATGCACAGGAGAATGGTGGTGGTGCAAAGCCTCTTTGATTCCTTCCTTTGTATTGTAAGAGTAATAAATGTTCCTTTGCAGGTTCAAGCTTTGATAATAGATAGATTACCTGTGTATGTGTTGCTTTTTTTTTTTTTTTACCATAATGTTTTCTCCAATGCTGTTAATCCACTAGATTGCCAAAATGATAGCAGAAATGTCAATTTAGTTCAGTTGTATCATCTTTATCTGTAATTATGTTTGACCTGAATTTGTAATAAAAACAAATTGTAAACATCCCTTATTTAGTTCATTTGCATGATGCAACTTGTATCATCCTTATTTGTAATTATGTTTGACCTGGATTTGTAATGATGCTTAGATTTTATTGTAGCCTCTGGCCGTTTTTGGGGTTGCATCACCAAAACCACCTCCACCACGCACATAGAGGCGCAATGTTCCGTTTCTCCCATGGCTATAAAATACCCAATCTCCAACACTATGGAATTTTTCATGAACAATGACCTAGCTCTTAACCAAAATAAAATTTCAAGGTCATAATGTGACGTCTCAAACAACAACAAAATTATATAAATAACGGAAGATTATGTCACCTAATTTGTAGAGTACTCACTATCGTAATACGATATTGTTTGGAAAAAAATCAATTATAATAAAAATGGAGTTTTATAATGTTTTGGTTGTTTTCAGATTAAATTAGGAGTAGATTTCTGCAATGCCAATCTGTCGTAGTACTTCTAAATTCCATTGATTGTTAGTGCAAGAGATATCACAATAAAAGTGTTAAAACTTTGTTGAACCAATTAAAAATTTCATTGATATTAGTTGGGCGTGAGTACTTATTATCACTATCTCTATTTTTTTTATAACCATGCAAAATATCACTAGTTTGGTTCAAGGAATTCGAGCCTAGTTATAAATTAAGCTCATAATAAAGATAAATAATTTTACATTGTTATTCAATCACAAACTGTTATGCATGACAAGTAAGTTAGCTTTTATAATAATTAGTTAATACCTTAATAATCATTGAAAAATAACTTAAAATTGGCTAATAGTGTAAAAACTTTTATTCTAATTGTACATGCCTACTAAAATCCATAATAAATACTTATAATCATATGTTTTTGAAATGGACTTTAAAAAAATTGAAAAGAAAAGTAAAAAGTAGAACTTTTTTTATCAAATTAATATAACTAGTATTTTAGTTTGGACATTGCACAAGATAAATGATTATTTTTATGCAATTAAATTTATAATTAATAAATATTTTTGAATATAAATTATATTAAAATTAAAAATCTAATAAATAAATAGCTTTGAATATATAAATTATATTTTGAATTTACAATAAACAATTTAAATTGTGATATAAGGTTATTTTTTAATTATTGACAAATAATTTGAAAAAAGAACTATTGAAAATCAATTTAGAGTTAAAAATAAAACAGAATATATTGAAAGAGATAAACAATTAAAAAGATAAAGAAAAGAAAAGGGGAATTTGAGATAGTTGAAATACAGATTTTAGGTTAGTTGTATAAAATGCACTTTCAAATGAGAGAAAAAAAAAAGAAAAAAAAGAGAGTTAAGAATGAGAGGAAAAAGAGTGTTAAGATTGTTTAATTGAGAACGTGAGGAGAGTAAAAGTCTGCAAATTGTAGATTCTAATTTATAATATAAGAGTAAGTTTATTTTTAAAACTATCAAACTAGTATAGTTTTTGAATAAACTACCCATGTGAAATAAGTCATACTTCATTATTACCCAACTTCTACGTTTTATGGCAACTGTCAAAAATTGCTATTAATAATTTATCGTTAGACATAATGTAAAAAAAATAAAAGGAAGTCATACTCATAAAATACCACTTTTTTATATTGATAAATTTGTCAAAAGCTATAATAATTTAGTAATTTCAAAAGAAGTTACACCGTACAGGTAAAAAGGTCCAAAAAAAAAAATAGTCATAGGAAATCAGAAATGGGACCTTAGCTCATAGAATTAATTAGAAGGAATTGAAGTATGTGTCCTTCACGGGATCATTATGATGTAGATGAATCGTATGCTAAGTTTTGTCCACTTCTCTGCCATGAGTCACAGGTAACAAACAGTTCAAGCCAAGGCACTCGCTACCACCCATACACCATTGTTAATTCCTTCCGTTGGTCCTTGCTCTCAAATAGGAGTCAGATGACATGTCACATCCTCCCATGGCGCTTTAAATTCAAAAATGAAGCACCACTGTACCTTCTCAAGGAGATTTATTGTATCTTTGAATTTTGGTATTGGTACGCGATGAAAGATATTATTTTCTTTTCAAAGCATTAAAGAACAACATTGAGACTACAATGTGTCAAAATCCCAAATTAGCCCTTAGCTAAAGAAGGGAATAGAAATGCAGCAAGGATTACTAAAGAGACACATAGGAAGTGATTTAAGTGAATTCATGAAGCTAATATAGAGCTTTTGGAAGGAACCATTTGAGAAGCACAAATCCTTGTTTGTGAAGGCACAAAGTCTAATAGCGTGTTCTTTTTTTATTATTATTAACAGACTACATACATTCTTTACGAGAGATAATTTTATTCGCGTTGCAACTATATACCTATGGCTCAAACTTGAAACTACTAATTAAGTTGAAACAATTTCATGTCAATTGGTCTACATACTCGATAGTAAGTCTAATAGTGTGTTTGTTTCCATGCCAACGATTATTTTTCACCTGTTTCACCAGAAACTATAAATTAATGCTTCTGTATAAATGAATAAATTTGACTTGATTTCATTACTATGTGTGTATTAGACGTGTCAAAATAGGTTCGTGCTATATATGAGATCTATGGTTTCCAAGAGATTGCCACTATTAGCGATTTTTTTTAAAATAATAGTTGTAAGAAGATTATTATGAATATTAATTAATAGTTAATGCTTTTGTAGCATATCTTAGATTTAGCGAAACAAAAAGAAAGCTTTTTTCTGATTCCAAAAAGAGGCTTCTCACCGTTTGTGAGGATATCTCTTAAAGAAAGGTTAACCAACAAACAAATCCAATAATTGACAAATAATATCCATGTAAGATCCTATAATATCTTTTTTTGGTGTAAGACAAATTGACAGTATACTTCACACCCTAAAATAAGTGTTTTATTTATAAAAATAAAAAAACTACAGTGGTCCACTGAAATGAAAAAGAATGTCGAAGAATAAAATGAGGTGTAGCATGGCTGATTTCTTCTGTGCAGAACATGCACAGGTTATGTAAGAGAGAAGAGGACAAAAATACAGTGGAGCATACGCTAATACAATAATGACAAATAAGTGATGTTCACATAACCTTAATACGACAACCACCCTCATTCCCATTTGAACGTTAACACAAATACATGTTGAGGATACTTACAATACTCACTCACCCGCAAGATCAATCTGTTGTATGAAGACAACATCACTGTCCCATTCCTTATCATCGATCAACGTGGCTGATCCATTACGAGGCTACAGCCAAATATAACCAGATTCTTAAAAGGAATGTATTTATTGAAAAAATAAAAAGAATCTATTCGTGAGTCCAAGCCATGACAATATATTACATAAATCTTACTATTAATTAGGCTGTGAGCTTTAAGTCAGTTTACATATTTAAATTTCAAATTTAAGCATTAACATCAGTGTATAAATATAATAATTTAATGAAAACATGGATTGCTTTACTCTCAAACTTTATAATTGATCATGAATCAAAAAAATTATAATTGATCATTGATTTCTGTTTAATTTGCTAACATTTGATCATTGGTTAGCATTTTAACATTATTTTTTGTTATAATTTTTTAAATAAATATCTTGTAATATTATTGATTATTAAAAAATATTTTAATTATGAAATTTAATTACAACGCATTGACAATGTTAAAAAAAAATGCATTGTCATTCCATCATGATTACCATTATACAGTAAGATTATTGACTTTGATACCAATTATTTTAAAAGTTGTGTCTAGGATAGTTTTAATTAATTGATAGTGTAAAATGTTTACACTAATAATCAATAAAATTAAACTTTTAATTAAGAAGCATAACTCAAATACGTCTATATATAAGACACAAGTATAATATTAATTCAAGATACATAGATACAACAACACGTTTTAAAAATTACAAGACATAATACGACCAACTATAGTATTAACATATAAGCACAACGAGCGTAAACTTAAAACAATAAGGTTATAGTCTTGTGATCTGAATATCTCAATATCACATGCTTAAATACTCAAATATTTTTTTAAGAATAAAACTGTATGAATTTACCCTCTTCAGATCTAGGTAAGACCTCGTATACTGAGCCGCCCTTTATTAATATAACGTACAAATTTTAATTTAGAACAAAAACATTAATATTTCATAAATCAGCATTAGTTATTAATGCATAATAAAATATTACTTCCCTTTATCCACTTCTAGCACTCACTCTAGAAAAAAATAAAATCTCATGTATACATTTTATAAAAGCAATGAACCGTTAATTACTTTTTTTTACTTTAACTTTTGGTATTAATAAGTGAGAGGAAAAATTAGTAGATTGTGATAATATTTTGAATATTAAGTTAGATAAATAATTAATTATAGCAATTTTTGAAGCAGTTACCACTAGGGGTGTTAAATGAATTAAGCTATTCGTGAAATGTTGTGTGGTGAACACGAGGAAGGAGCTCCAACGAGCTTCCACGATGGTTGGGGACATCTTCGATGGTGACACCTGTAAGGACTCTGATGCTTAAGTCAGTAAGAACGTAACAGAATGAGTGAGAATGAGAGAGCATATGTATCTGATAAGTGTGAAGCCCTTTATATGAGTATTTTAGAGGGAAAAATCATTAAGGTGAGGTGCCACGTGGCAGCGTGTGTTTGGATGTCTCATTAAGCGTTTTCTTTGCCATTAGGCATTTTCATACCATATTAGGGTAAGCATAAAACTCTAACTAGGGTGAGCAAGACAATATTGTCTAGGTTATGAGGCTATGCTAACCGAGGTAAGCAAAGCCGTCGATTTGTAGGTCGGCAAGGGAGCAAGCCAACTTAAGGGGGGTAGCGTCTAGGTAACCTCCAAAACATGAGGAAAGAGCTCTGACTCGTTAAATGCTCGTTCAATCCTTTTGTTTAATTAAATAAACAAACTCAAGCTTAAAATTTGGCTCGATTATTTAAATGAACCAAGTCCAAGCTTTATGAGCTCGATATTAATGGCTCGTAAATAGCTCCTTTATTTAATTGATGGTTGTAGACTTTACTATCCTTTGTTATTTATATATTCATTATGAAAATATGTAGAACTTTGTTGAGAGCAATAAATTGGTTTTGAAGTTTTCTTTTTTATAGTAGTCAAGAAGCTATAAATTTTTTTATTTACTAGATTATGAAAATGTAATATTCTAGCATGTTTGAGTTTCACATGCCACATGTTAAGCACACATTTCTATTTGTAGATTATCATATAGTATTTAAATTTTTATTAAATATTAAATTGATAAATTTAAAAAAATGTAAGAAATTTTTTCATAAAACAAAATAATTAAGTTATAAATGAGCTAAACAAGCCAAGCTCAAGTTTTCAATTAGGCTCGTTTAAATAAATTAGCCAAGCTTGAGCAACTACTTTTTTTCACAAGTCAAGCCTAAACTTTAATTGCTCAACTCATTTACACCCTTAGTTACCACCCTTAATTGTCTTATCTAGCACAAAGCCAATTAACTTCTATAAGTTATTAAAGAATTGTAGTTGACTTGATTTAGTTTGAACATTTGTAATTTAAAAAAAAATTGGAAAAATTGCTAAAAGTATTTTTTAAATACTCATAATTATCCAATAAAAATGGATTTAAATTTTCATTAAGCATACGATTTGTATTGTGGACAAATTATACTTTAAAGGGGGCCCATCCTCAATAGTACAAGTTACATGTTAATGTTCACCAAGATATATGTTAATGAGCAATGATAAATGGGCACGTCAAAATGAGGTGATTGAGGTGAAAAGAATAAAGAAATAGGAAGAAGAAAAAAAAGGTAGAGAGAATGATAGATATAATAGGTGATGTGATAGAAAAAGAAGAGAGAGATATGAAGAAAATAAGGTGGAAGTAAGATGGAAGAGAAAGTAGGTATATGTTAAGTATTTCCTACGTTAATACAAAACAAGGCAATACTTAACTTGCACAATAAAGCCTAGATATAATACTTAAAAAAAGGGGGGGTTTCTAATTAATTTGAAGAAAATTCTTTCAAAAATGAGATTGTAGTCCCTAAGAACTCTAGTTATTATTGTTATTTCATGGGCTAAAAGGAGGATATGTTTGACCAGTCCAACATAGGGAGTGTATCTCTAGCTGACATGCATCTATCAAGGCTTTTGGTAGTTACATAAAGAGAGGCTTGGTTGGGAAGTAGGAAAGACCCTTATGGTTGAGGTGACAACACCTACATAGACTCTAATGGTCAAGTCAATAAGAATTTGAGGTGAAGATAATGTAATTAAGGGTTCAAAGTCCATATTTTGAAGATTATGGGAAACTGCTATGTATATGCATAAATTGGGTGAGAACCTAGTTTGGGATGGATACCTATTCAGGTTACACAATACACTAGGTGTAGGCTAGGTTCCTATGTAGGAAATGAGGAACCATTACATGATTGTCGCCCTTAAGTAGGATTGATAACTAGGAAGCACCTCAAGTCCTTTACAGTTAGTCGGACGTGATTGATGGGAGTTTTATTACATTCATAAATGTTGACACACCTTTTCAGACGTGATGGGATGAGACGTTCTTAGTTTTTGGTATTATCTAATCAAAAACTCAGTTGAGGTGCGAGAAGCACTCTTGCGGGTTGTAGTACATCTATAATTGAGCTCAAGGTTGTCCTCTACTCAAAGGTCAGTGGTTTTGAGTGGGACTTACCCAAGCTAGTCCCTTTAAAGGCCTAATTTGAAGCAATTACATATAAGTCCCAACAAGACTATAACATAACAATTTTTTAAAATTTATTTCAAAAACCACTGAAGTACATATCATTTGATACAAAATACTTGATTTTACATAAATTTACTATGATCTAACATTTTTAAATTAATCTACTCCTATATTATAAATTAGAATATATAACTTGAAGAATGAGTCTCTCACTCTCTCCACACTTTCTCAATTAGACATCTTGAATATTATTTTTTTCCTCTCATTTTGATGTGTATTTCATACACTACTCCTATAACTAGATAAAAAAATTCTCTCACAATCATCTCAACTATCCTCATTTTATGTTTATCTTATACTTGATTTTCCCAATTGTCCATCTCTTTCAATCTAAATCGAACTTCAATAGTTTTTTTTTATATAAATTGTTAATAATTAAAATAATCTTAAATCACAATTTAAATTGCTCTTTTGTAAATTTAAAATATAATTTATATATTCAAAGACATATTTACTATTAGTTTTAATTATAATATAATTTATATATTTAAAAATATTTATTTGTTATTATGAACTTTAATTATATAAAAATAAACATTTATCATGTACAAGGATAAAATACTAGTTGTAAATACACATTCTCTTATCTTCTTATGTATAAAAAAGAAAGTACACATTCTCTTTTCTTTAGTTTGAAATTATATTTTTCGAAAATGAAAAGTATATATTTTCCAAAAAGAACAGATAAAAGCTTTTCTAAAACTAACATTTTCTAAAGTAAATAGGTAATAATATTTTATTTTTAAAATTTTAAAAATTAAATTACTTAATTAATTTTAAATAAATTTATTGTAAAATACTTCTATTGAAAATATTAATTAATGTATAAGCTTTGATATCTCTGTGACGCCAGTATGTGATTTTTAATCATTCTATCAATATCTGGACACGTGGAGCTGAAGCATTTTGTTTCACAGACAATCTTGCGAAGGAATATTTTCACGTTCAAATTCAGTTTCACACCTTATGGACCCCAAAATGGGAAAAACAAAAAGTCGTATTGCAACTACAATATTGCAATAATGAGTTTAATTTTCGTGCGTCGTCAACGTACTTTTATATTATGTTTATAACGGGAATCAATTAAAATTATCTTAATTATGATTTTTAAATAGTTATTATAAAAATTAATAATTTTATTATATATAACAATTTATGATAAGCTGATAGTATAAAAATATTTATATTGTAATCATATTTAAGTTAATTTTGTTATAGCAATAGTCTAAATATTTTTTATCTTGATGCACTGATATGTTTTTTAAATTAAATGTTATCTATGTTATTAAATAATAAACAAAATTATAGAACATTTTTACGTTGTATGGTAAACATATGTTTAAAATCACCTTTTTTAATAGATGAGGAGGAGTGCTAACAACACACTCTCTAACACATTCCTTCTAACACATATTCTACTATTAGTTAAAATTTATTGAAAACTATAAAATTAGAATAGAGAGCTGTGAAGAGTAAGACCTACTAAAATTCATGATTTTTAATAAATTTCAGCTAATAATAAAGAATGTGTTTAAAAAAGTGTGTTAAAAAGTATGTTGCTAGCATTTCTGATAGATGAGATAACCCATTCTTTGAATATTTGCTAGTTTTATTAGTTTACAAAACTAATGTTTAAAAAATGAAAAATATTTAATATATATATCTTTAAGACAATAAAGAGATTATAAAAAAATTATTAATTATTTGTTACTTAATAGACTACAATATATTCTTTATCCCACACATAATATAATTAAAAAAATGAAAAAAGCATTGCTAATTTTGCTAGATTTCATTAATGCTAATAAAAAAACATTTCATATTTTATATATATAAAAAAAAAACATTTCATATGTTTGACTCATATTCATCCCAATATTATGTTTCATTTTAAATAAAATTACTAGTAGTATACATTGACCATCAAACACCATAAAAAGTTAACGTCTTGGTATTAATTAGATTCTCAAAGATATTAATTAAAAAGTACTAAATATTTTAAATTACTTAAAATTATGCAATGAGTGATTTTTATATTTTTACATAATAAATATTTTTCATGAATTTGTTTTTTAACTATACTCTTAGAACATGATTAGTATTGCCCAAAACTCTTCCGCAACAGTCAACATGCATGAAAATTATCCTAAAAAAATACATGAAAATCTCCCTATGTTTTTTTATTTAAAAACTCGAAAAGCTAGATGCTCCTTTTCTTCTTACTATTTCTCTTGATTTTCTCTCTCTTTTGATTAAATAAAAAGAAAAACATAAAGTAAAGTCTTGGACATAATGATCAGTTAGGCCTTGGAAATATCGCTCTCACGGGTCAGCTCTGACCCCCGACAACCATGGGCTTCTACTTTTTTTGTAACCAACCTGTGCTATTCTATTAGAAAGTGGGACTCACATGATATATTCTGATTTCTTTAAATTAATATTATTATTATTTCACAAAAATTCATAAAGCTTTTGTGGATAAGATCGTGAGTCTATAGTATATAAATATAACAATGGGTTTTCTGTATAAAAATCCTACAATTTTTTTCTCTGAAAAATAACTATTACATGTTTTCATACACACACAAAAATCACACGCTATTAGTCTATTACCTCTCCCTTTTCTATAGGAAAAATAAAATCATGATCAAAGTCAATATATTATTGTAGAATAAATTAAAATTAATACTTCGCAACAAAAGACTCATTAATTATCTTCGCTTTCTTCGTTGTTTTATGCATTAGGCCATGCAACTTGATCATGGTCAGCAAGCGGTAAAAGCGATGGGCTACTTTTCCTCTAGTATTTTATTTTTTGTTGTTTTCGAAAACCTTTTTAGATTCCTCCTACGAAGTTTACAACAAGTCAAAGACTGTCTTTGTGCACCTGCCACAATACCCTTTTACATTAATGTCATTTGGATTATGTGTTGGCTTAGTTCGTCGCATACTTGTCCCAACATTCTTCAAGCTACACTCATTTTAAGGACAAAGAGGTTAGAAATGTAATCCACCGAGATTCAAAACGTTAGGGTTGTTAATCAGTGTTTTAAAAATTAAGAGATTACTAATAAATAAAATATTTTCATTAGAAATATTGTGAAAATGTGATAAAAAATGATTAAAATACATTAATAATACTTTTTAATAGTAAAAAATATTTTTATTCCTTAATCAATGTATTAAGGAGACTAGTTTAGTAACATTTATCATGTTGCAATTTCGCCATTAGTTGAACGTTATTAGTATTCATGTTGGAAAACTTTTCATCTTTAAGAATCATTCCATGGAACATTAGCATAAAAATGTTTTTTACATGGGTCTTTTATATCGGTTTTTGGAAAATTAATGTGATATGGAAGGTGAAAATATTTTTGTAATATTGAGATAAATATTATAAATTAGTTGCTAAAGAAATGATCTATAAAATATTATATTGGTTGTACTTAGAATTAATTTAAAAAAGTATTTTCTAAACTAATTTTTTAGCAATTGGTTTAGAATGTTGACACCTTTTGCAATTTTTGAAAATTTTTACAAGAATTTATATATTAGTTGTACTAAGAATTGATCTACAAAGCATTTTCTAAATTGGTTCTTTAGCAATTGATAAAGAATGACACCATTAATGATTTTTGAAATTCTTGACAAGATCTTTTAAATTAATTGTACTAAAAACCAATAATATAGAAAGTCTTTTGTAGATCAATTCTTAGTACAACTGATCTAGAAAGTCCAGTATATGTTTTGCTTTCAATTATGCACTCATGTTTTTTGTTTTTACTTTAATTCTGAAACCCTTAATTCTCTGTCTCGACAACATCAAAGACACCTTGAGGACATCGACATTCAAGAGGACGTCGAAGACGTCTCGAGGACATCGATGAGCTCATATTTTCAAATACTTCATTTTTCATTTTCTCGTATGAGTATGACTTCCTTCTCCATTTTTTTCTTGGTACGTTTTTTTTTTCCTAATATTCTCCTTTTCATTTTTGAATGTTCTTTGCCTTCAATTAGTCTTGTCTTTTGCTCTTAGTGTATTCTTTTGCAACAAAAAAAGATAATAAAATCCTCATTTCTGCTTCGCTCTAGCAAGTATATTATCTCTTTGTTTGATTACGGGTTTTATTTCTACTTGCTTACATTGTTTTATAGAGTCAATTACTTAAACTATGTTCATGATAATGTGTTTGAAGCCTTAGACTTTCAAGACTGAAAGCAACTTGAGGACTTTAAAGAATGCTTCAAATTAACCCAATTAGCTTTAAGGCAATGAGTGTGTCAACTAGCTCAAGGCATCATGGTCCAAGCTTGCCACTATTTCGGTATGCATGACGGTGTTTTGTTTCTACAACGTCATGCAAAGAGGTGCTAAAAAAATTCTTAAAAAATATAAAAGGATTTGTGTTTGTGCACCTTCATACTTTCTAGTTACATTGGTCAAATGCAAGAAATTTGACTACTACAACTGTTAGGAATATATACATAGTTTAGCATGCATGGGGGCTAGATCTGTAATGGCTTCCTTCTTTTTATTTTCATTTGATCCAATAGAAATCCATGTTCTTCTTCTAATTAATTAATGTAGCTCTCTTTCTCTCTATTTTGTTCCATGTTTCTGTTACTATAAACCTATCATGCATATAATATTCATTCATCTCTGATAAAAGCTATCATCACTGCATAGTACATTGCAACACCATTCTTGATTGAATCAAACCTAGAAACCACTAGAAAATAAGTGTTGGAGTGTACAAAGCGGTAGCAATAACTTTGTCAAACATGAATGAATATAATTATAGTGGCTTTTATAATAACAAGAATGCTAAACAAAAAGGGAAGGATAGTTACTTTAGAAGAAGGAATTGAATTTTTATTAGATTAAACAAAAATAAAAAGACATGTAACGAATTGTAGTTGTTTTTAGTGTAGTCATTGTAATAGAAAATTTGAAATTGTATTTTGATATATTAGAGATGTACTATACATAATAATAAAATGAAGTTATTTTGTAGTGTTTATATATTTGGTACTGGCTTTATATATGTAATTTTCATATTGCAATGTATTGTATATTGGGGAAATAATATAGTTGTAGTGTTGCTTTTAAAAAAAAGACTTGCTACATCAGTTGTGACTATAATCGAACTTTTTAGATTGGTTACAAATACAATTAATCTAGAAAGTCACTTTTTATATCATTCTGAACCAATCAAGAAAATATTGAACTCTTATATTGACTAATTCTACATTTGCACACAAAACTAATTATGTTGAAAACAACCAATTTAGAATATTGAAAACAATTGATTTTAAAGGCATTTTTTTGTACTAGTAAAACATGTGTATTTTTTTTATTTTTATTTAATTAAATTTATTTATTTTTAAAAGTTATGCAAATTTGATCATGCAACTATTTTTTATCTAAAACTCTAAAAAGAAATTGATAAATTTTAAAGGATTTTGTAAAGACATGTGATTAGCGTTTGAAGAGATAATCTTAGTAGAAGAATGTTTAAATTATTTTATTTTGTGTAGACATTAAGAACTTAAAATTTTTAAGTAAAAAATTGTCGACAAAACTAAATTTACTTAATTTTAGATATATATGAACTTAATTATCTTGAAAAAAAATTGAAAGAAAATAATCATGAAAGCAAAGTACAATCATGTCTATCATTATTTAGCGAACTTTAAAATGTTTAATTTTAAGGTAAAATGTTATTATATGGATGATGGAATGCAATGCAAGTGGTTAATATAAAAGATCTTTTATAAATGAAAATATCCTAAGTTGGTATAACTTCCATTTCTTTTTTATCTGTCCATTTTTTTATAGAAAAACTTGGTTTTATTTATATGTCTATTTATAAGTTTTAGATAATATTAATTAAGTGTTTTTTAAATTATATTCTTATATTTACCAAATTCTTAAATATTTTACATATAAATTTACCACAAATAAGAGAGAAATAATTGTCAAAATAATAATAAAAATAAAAAATAATTTCATAAAAACAAAAATATTAATTATATTTTTCAATTTATACACTATCTTTAAAAAATATAAAAAAATATTGATGACTATATCAGCTTTTAAGTCAATATATCTTAGCAAAAATGACGTGTCAATATAATTTCACTTGACCGTTTTTATCATTAGGTACTTTTCTTCCACGGCCTGTTTGTTAGGTAGCTAAATTGTCTTGTTATCAAAAGTATTATCAATGCTAAATTCTTAATTCTCTAAGGAAACATTCTAAAATGAGTTAATATTTCTAAAATTTAGATGAACTTATTTGGAATATATTGATATTGTAAAGAATTTTTTTGTGTTATTATTATTTAATTATAGAATATTATATACTTAAAAATTATTAATTTTTATAATAACTATATTTAAAATTATTTTTGATTGATTAACAGCATAAATATTTTTAAATTGACGGTTTTTCAAAATTAAGTTCATTTTATATTATGTCATAATTTCATGCCTCGACTAAAGAAAAAATGTCTAAGCATTTACCATATTCAAAAAAGCTTAAAAAACCTCGTTTAACTCTTATTATGGAAAAAGAAAAAAAAAAAAAACGGACAATGATATTTTCACAAAGAAAAGTACATCATGGACTCACAAGGAAGTTTATTAAGCCACTTGATGTTTGTTACCGAGTGGCCCCCACCCCACCTAAGTATGACTTGTTATTATCTTTTCTCAAATCACCATGCAGTATGCACTAGTATGCTCATTATTAAACTAGAGGTCTTACTTATTATCATTATATAAAATAACACAGGTAACTTAAATAAGAAGTAGGCCTAGAGAGAGTGACCCTGGCCAATGTTCATCTAGGCTTAAAATATATTTTAAAATAAATCTTTTTAAATTAATACAAAATAAATTACTAAAATTATTATAATTTTATTTGAAATTTATCTCTTAAATTTTTAAGGTGTAAAATTATTCATTAAATTACCGTAAATAATTTTATTTAGCATTTTTTTAATCTTTAATAGTGAAGTGCAAGTCTTTATCTAATAAAAGAAAAGATAAAAAAAATATAATCATAAATAATATGACGAAAGAAATAATAACGTTAATTAATAAAAAATGAAAACACAAATGAGACTTGTTTCATGAAAAAGAGAAAAAAAAAGAATGTAAATACATTTTTCATAAATAAAGAGAGTCTTTATATATATATATTAATTAATTAATTAATTAATTATTACACTTAAGATATTAATATTATTTGTTAAATAATTATTAAGTTTTAATTTTTAAAAATATATTATTAATAAACAAGAATAATTTTTAAACACCTAAAATGATACTTAATAAGTATGATTCAGTTGACAATACACGCTGAACTCAGGAGGGAAGACCAGAGTTCCATTTTCACAAAACACATTTCTGGAGTGAAACAATGAGCTTTATTTAAATGTGACTAAATTCTAAATCAAAGCTTAGTCTCATAGTTAGCGTAAACAACCGAAACTTGTAAAAATATCTTGGAGTCCTACCAAAAAATCAAAAGTCTTAATTATGATAATTTAAAAAAAAAACTAAAACAAAAATTTCAAGCACCTTACCTAGAAGCCAACCGTACCGTAGACCAAGGATGACTTGTGTCTAGGGATGGCAATAGGTAGGGTACTATAGTACTGTCCTCATACCCGCATTTGAAAAAAATTCTCATACCCGTCCCCATACCTGCGGGAGTAGCAGCTTTAATCCCCATCCCTATACTCGCTGAGTACCTATATACTCATACCCGCACCTGCTACCCGCACTTTACTTAAGTGTAGAGCCATGGAAAAAAAATTTTGAAGCCTTAGGTGAAATTTATATTCAAAATTTAATTTAATATAGTTTGACAATCTCATTTTATTTTTGTATCAATTATGAAAGTATTGATCAATTTTTTATAATTAATTTTTTTTAATATTTTACTTTCAATATATGAAGGAAAATTCATTTAATCCATCCTTTAACATAGTTAATAACAAATAAAATTTGAATAATTTTACTTTTAAAAAACCTACATTTAACCATAAGAATAATTACAAGTATTTCAATAATATTTTAGAAGCAATGCATATATTTGAAAAAGAATATAATCTTTTGATATAATTTATTTTTGATGGAGTATAAATTATTTTTGAAATTTAATTTATATACAATTGTAGTGCAAATTTTTTTTACATAAACATCTAATAAAATTTGATTATTGCATCATATTATCCCATTCATTAATATAATGCGGCAGTATAATGAATTTCGAGCTTGCATATATGTTAAAAAAAAAGTTTTACACTAAAATCAAACTCTTATTTTTGTTTATATTTCTTGCAATATCTTTTTTTTTTAATGAATCAAAATTTTTAATATTATAATACTCATAAGTGTGTGTGTGTGTGTATGCGTGTGTGCGAGTATGGGGCGGGTTGGGTACTATAGTACCCATACCCACACTTATCCCCATTAAATTTTATTGGTAAATTCTCGTTCCCGCCTCCATTTTTATTAAGCTGGTATTTATCTTATTTATTGTGAATATTTTTTGTAGATACCCATAAAATCTGGATAGAATTACCATCCCTACTTGCGTCACAATTATTAAACTGTGGGCTCGATTTCTATATTGAATGAACATAGTATAAAACGGTCAATGGTGATTTAATAATAGTATTATAAAAGTTATCAAAAAAAAAAAAGTATTATAAAACGGGCATCATATTTGGGGCAGTGAACTTTATGGCCCACGCAATTCTTTGTTACTCAACTTACATGAAAGAGATTGTTTTTTGTATTATTAAATTTATTTATAAAAATTTATGTAGATATTAGATAACTTAACACTGAGGGGAAGTGAAAAGGTGTTAAAAAAGAAAAAGTAGTGGTAAACGAACAGCAGTTTGGTTGAAGGTCAACTCTTTATCTGACCTGAGACTGATTCACTGTGACTGAGTCACGGACATTGCTTTCTGCTGAAGGAGGGCTGATTCACTAACCTGGTATAATTTTAAAAATAAATTATTAAAATGAGATTTTTTTGAAATATATTACTGACATGAGTTTGTTTTGACCGTTGACTGGTTAAATTCGTAAATTTGATTAGCAAAACAGTGTCCACGTCAGTATTTTTTATTTTTTTTAAAAATTACACATAAGCGTTCGATGTGAAAAATAAATCACAACATTAACTACCAGAATTAACGAAATGATGACACGTGGTGCAATCCCCTTAAACTAGCTATTTTCACTAGCTAAATTAACAAGATAATGCCACGTGGCATCATCCCATTAATTCTGCTAGTCTGAACAGCGAAAATAACAAGATGATGCCACGTGACATCATCTTATTAATTCTAGTAGTGTGAATAACTAGTTTAAGGGGATTGCGCCATGTGGCGCACTACGGTGGGACCTTCTGTAAGCTAAATTCGAAGAAGGTATGTTTTTATCTTACATAACTGTTATATTATTGCATAAGTAGTTAATGTTTATTCATGAAGTTAAATACAAATAGATAGTTAAAAATTATTACATAAAATAGTCATACATATGTTTTTCAAAATTAGTATCTTATCGTTGAATAAGACACTAGTTTTGAAAAACAAATATTAAAAAATAATAAAGACAAAAAAATTTAAACTTATATAAAATTAGAATGTAATAAAATATTAGTAGTGTGCCACTTGATTTAGCTTACACACGGCCTCACCATAGTGCGCCACATGGTGCAATCCCCTTAAACTAGCTATTCCCACTAGCTAAATTAACAGGATGATGCCACGTGGCATCATCCTGTTAATTTAGCTAGTGGGAATAGCTAGTTTAAGGGGATTGCACCACGTGTCATCATCTCGTTAATTATGCTAATTGATGTTGTGAGTTATTTTTTACATCGAATGCTTACGTGTAATTTAAAAAAAAAAAAAATGCTGATGTGGACGCTATTTCGCTAGTCAAACTTACGAATTTAACCGGTCAACGGTCAAAATAGACCCATGCCTGTAATATGTTTTAAAAGAATCCCATTTTAGTAATCTGTTTTTAAAATTGTACCAGATTGATCAATAAGCCACTGAAGCAGTGCATTCTGATAAACTCAACCATATAGCCTCCATCAAATGAGATTCTCATAGAAGGATTTTGGCTTACACTTTAGTTAAGTTATTTTAAAATAATTGATGCTAAATAATTAATTTGTTTTTAATACGATATTTGACAAATTAATTTAGAGGAATAATCAAATTGATTTAAGAAATATAATTATTTTCAATATATATATATATATATCGGTTATATGTAATATTTTTGCTCATTGTAATACAAATATTTATCCTATAATTTAGATATCAATATAATTTTATATTTTCTATTTTATTTGAAAATTTATTTTTATAAACTAAATATTAATAAAAAATTATATATAATTTAATAATAAGAAAGACATTTAGCATATGTGTAATGTTTCTAATTGATAGCGTAAGTTTTTTAATTTACCACATAACACCCATAGAAAAAATGAAAAGAAAAATAATTTTTTTTTCTTGAAATATGAAGAAAGATAATCTCAACATAAAAAAGAATATAGTGAGAAAAAGTAGAAAAATGAAAACATATTGAAAAAAGAAATAAAAATGACTTAAATTATTAAATATTTTCTTGTAACCACTTTTCTCTGGAACGTTGATTAAAATTTCACCTTAAATTTTAAATTGACAATTTATTAGCATATTAAAAACTTTCATTAATGAAATAAGTAAAAAATTTCTAGAAAATGATTTCAAAATTGTAAATAATATATTGTGTTTCATTTATATAATTCACTTAACTTACTTTTATAATTTTACTGTTAACCTTATTTTTAGTAAGAAATTTTATGTTTTAAATGAAATCTGGGACCTTAATAATAATATGAAATAAATATAATTTTATGTAAATATTTCATTTTCTGTAAATGTAGAAATCAAATAGTTTTATAGAAAATTTATCAATTCCTACATTATAAATTTAAAACAATTATATACGTTAAAAAATATATTTTATAAAATATAACGTTTAAATAATTGAGTAATATTCTTGTAAATCTTTTAAGCTTGCATGTAAACATATTATAATTTGAAACATGTATATTCAAAACATATTTATTCAAAATGTTATCTTTACTTATATATTTAATTTTTTACACTTGTATTCCATTTTTTTTGCTCAAAATATAGAAAGAATTTAGTAGTATTTACAGTCAATTGAGTATGTAGTTTAAATACATCATATCTAAATGGAAAAACAATATAAAATATGCTTAAGATAATAATATTGTAAAATATCCAAATTAACATACAAAGTTCAATGTAAATATTACTTAAAAAGTAGTCAATTTTATATAAAGTAGTGCATGCAACCTCATCATGTGTACGTCCTATAACTTTAAGTAAATATACTTCTTAAATTGTGATACATAAAATTATTTTAAATTTTATAATTCATCTGCACACTGCATAATCGGACAGTGCAATTCTAACATTAGAACTCAAATTTTTATTTACTTATAAGCCTCTTAAATGATAGAAAAAGATATAAAATTATTGTGATACATCTTTGATCAGATTTTAATGCAATCAATAGTGAACAAATTAAAAACAATTAATATTTTATATTGAAATTATAAGAGATATAAATTAATAAATTATCAGAATTAGAAGCACAATAAATAAAAAGTTAAGTAAAACATTGTAAATAAAAAGTAAAAAAAAAGGTGTAGGGGATTTTTTTTAATGTACATAATGTAATTTTTATTAAAATATTTATATTTTATTTTTAGTTAATATCTTAGGCCCTGTTTGACAGCATGTAAATAGTGTGGAAATTAGGGTGAGAGGAAAGAAATAGAAGGTGAGAAATAAGTTTGTGTGTTTAGTAGTGTAGAAATAAGAATGGGAGAAAAGAAAAAACATGTGGGACCTACCACTGTTAATTTCCATGCAAAATGAGTGGAAATAGTGTGGAAATAGGTGTTGGTATATGAAATTGACGAAAATGCCCACAAAAGAGTAGTGCATCTGCTAGCTAACCACTGATAGTCGACTATTACATGGTGATAGTCGACTATCAAGACCTACAGATGGTTCCTTCTTGCGATAGTAGACTATTTACAGTCTCATTTCAACAGATAGTCTACTATTGTTTTTTAATAGTCTACTATTGGAGTCTCATTTGTTCTAGACTTTAACATGAGTTACATAGGGGCAAAAAAGGAAAGGCAACATTAGTCTAATTTCTTTCTTCGCTTTCCACTCAAACCAAACAACTATATAATATTATTTCTATTCTATTTCACCCATATTTCTACACAACTAAACAACTTATATTTTCACTCTATTTCTTACCTATTTCTCTCTTCCCTATTTCTCTCTACTCTATTTCTTTCCATGTTGCCAAACAGAGGGTTAAGGATGAGGAGTGAAATAGAGAGGAAAGAAATAGAAAGGAATGAAGTAGGATTGATAGAAATAGAAAAGAAATGAAATGAAAAATATATGCTATTTGAATGGATAAAAATAAGAAGGAAAGAAATAGAAAAATTTCTTTTAGCTTGTTCGGATAAATAGAAAAGAGACTAGAAAGAAATAAATGAATATATACAAAAATATTTTTATAATAATTAAAAAAATATAATGTTTTAATATAACATTTTTTCTTAACATGAAATTATTTATTATTTTTTTAAAAAATTTATATTATAATTTTTTTAAAAAATTAAACCAAAAAATAGAAAATAAGAAGGATAATTTCCTTCTCATTTCATTCCTAAAATGACAAAAAATATTTTTTTTGGTCACACACAAATAATTTTCATCATTTTTATTTCTTTTTTCAAACAAACAATAAAAATCTAATATTTATTTCTTATTTTCTTCCGACGTCAAGGGAAAAAGTTCTGTTCTGGTGCTTTGATGCACGTGACATCAGGGAACGCTCACCACACGACTTCCTTTGCTCGTGTTTTACACTCCTAACGAGATTCACTCGCTTTTCAACGGGATTTTCTCGTTGACTTTGCTTCTATCATCAAAACCAACACTCACAAGTTCCCGTGTTGCGACTTGCGACTTGGTTAAATCATCCATCAACATTACATTGCCCGCTTTTATTTTTTAATTTTTATCAACAGTAAATTTACGTGATTATTTGCAACTACATCGAATTATTTCGAATTTCTCATAAATTCAACTAATATATTTTAAATTAACAAATATTTAGCTTGTTGAAGAATTTTAAGTTTACCACCATTTGGTTTAAATAAAAAAAGAAAGTAATCAGAGAAAATTAGAAAAAGATGCTAATTTAGACTCTGTTATATAAATCTAAACTAAAATGACTAAAAATATATCTAAACCTAAATAATAATACTATTTAAAGTATAATATAACTTGTTCATTTTTATATGAAAACAAAGAAAAGTTGAATACACTTGAATAAAATCTTAAAATTATTTGTATCTACCATCCACAAAATCTTATGATAAAGGAAAAATGAAAGATATAGAACCATCAAATATCGAAATCAATGAAAATTGGCTTCCCTCCTGACTGAAGAAATTATTTTGCTCTCTTTACACACGCGAATGAATCTCTACTACGGCTGGCGAGCCTTTGCTGCCTTTTCTAATATCCTTAAATATGACCCTAACACACCAACTAACAATATTAAAATAATATACTTTTACTATAATTTTTAAAAATAGAAAAGAATCATTTAAAAAAAAAAGAGACTTTTTTTACAATCATGTTATAAGTGTATAGTATCCATCAGTTTTAGCGATGACTAATATTTGTCGAAAAACCTAGCTGATCACTTTTAGTAAGGTCTCCCATCTCAACTACGTTTTAGTCCATCAAGATTCGAACTTAGAACTTTGCTTAAGGGATATAAACCCAGTACTACTCGAACCAATGACATGTTAGTTAAAAAAAAAAAGACTTTATCCAGCGAGAATGAAAAACTTATATATAAGAATGACAATTTTAATATTATTCAAACTATCAAATTAGCATAAAGAAATATATTATATATTGTGTAAGATAAAAAAAATAGTAATTAAAAATTAGATAATAACAATTTATATGTAAATTTTCTACATAAACTCTCATTTGCCTTAATTTATTTCAATAAAAAATAGCGCAAACTATTATTTTTTTCATTAATTTTTATCAACTTTTAGCAATTTGACCTATTCATTAAACCCACTAGGTCGGCCTAGTGGTGGGAGACTAAAGGGTTTGGATAGTATGTATAAGTTCTAAGTTCTAATTTGGATGTCGTTATGGTATATTAAAAATTGGACCTATTCATTTTTTTTTTCTCATTTGATTTTTGAGTTACCTAAATTGTCATGACCAGTTCAACAGGTGACAAGAATAATTTTCCAATTGACTAGTTCTGTTTTTTCTTCTTCTTCTTCTTTTTTTGATAGAACTGTTTTTTCTTCTTTAATTCTTGAATGTCACGATACACTTTATCATAAAATCCTAAGAAAGCCTAAAGCATGTAATTATTGTTTTACTTTTTTATTTTGGTACATTGTTTGTTATAGATTTTTACCATTTTTTAACACATATATATTTACAGCATTTGTTAAGAGGCAGGTCAACAAAACAAAAACAGTCGCAACTTACAACTCCCTCCAAACAAGCACTTATGAAACGTTTGAACTTTTTTTCTTCCAAAATTTTTCTCCATCATAACCTTTTCTTAAATACTTAACTATACCAACATATTGTTGTTACGAGTTATACTGAGTTTAGATCTTTAAGTAACATTTTAGGATCGATTCTTATAAATAAATAAAAAACATGGTTAAAATAAGAAATTTTATTAAAAGTAATCGGTTGGGTCCTGACAAAAATTAGTTATTAATAAAATCGATAAATATTTCACACTAATAACATAATTACCCAAAAATACTTAACTATCACCCTCACACCTCAATCGCTCACCTTCTAGCTACATATGGATCCAATTATTATTTGAAAAAACAGGTTATGCTAATAGTGCAAAGTAATTTTATACTGTTATCTAATCATAAACTATCATTTATTGTCAATTTGTTAACTTTTATAATAAATACTTTAAAAATTATATTAATGATAATTTTTGATTAATTGAAAATATAAATTTTTTTATACCGAGAGCCCCATTAAACTCTTATTATTTTATTAAGAAAGGAATCTGAAGATAATTTGATTATATTCTTAAAAGCATCACTCCAATTATTTATTTTCATTTCCCCATTTATCTATCCCAGTATTGGTTGGCCAAGGAAACCAAACTAGTCACTAGTCACTCCTCACTGCTGCTACTCAATACTCTATTCATAATTCACCTTCTCTCTCATGAATGGTTAATACTAACATTTCCATTCCCCTCCCACCATCCGAACCATGCCATCGCGTCCGCCGCCGCCTTCCCCTCCCGCGGCGGCCTCCCACCACCGCGGCGAGATAATCCTCTGCGGCGCCGTGGCTGGCTTGCTCCTCCTCGCGGCGCTGATAGTCTCCGTGACGATCTTCCTGTACCGCAAGCTCTCCTACAACCGAACAGCGCCGTTCGAGCACAGCCAGCGGCGGTTCTCGTACTCCGTCCTCCGCCGCGCGACGAGCTCGTTCTCGCCCTCCACGAAGCTCGGCCACGGAGGGTTCGGTTCGGTCCACAAGGCGACGCTTCCGTCGGGCCAGGCCGTGGCGCTGAAGGTGATGGACTCGCCCGGCTCGCTCCAGGGAGAGAGGGAGTTCCACAACGAGCTGGCGCTGTGTTCGAATCTCAGGTCCCCGTTCATCATCTCGCTTCTCGGCTTTTCGTCGGACCGGCGCGGTCGGAAGCTGGTCCTGGTCTACGAGCTGATGCCGAACCGGAGCCTGCAGGACGCGCTTCTGGACAGGCGGTGTCCGGAGCTGATGGGCTGGGGGAAGCGGTTCGACGTCGCCGTTTCGGTGGCGATGGGTTTGGAGTACTTGCATCACGCGTGCGACCCGCCCGTGATCCACGGGGACATCAAGCCCAGTAATGTCTTGCTGGACCGGGAGTTTCGGGCCAAGATTGGGGATTTTGGGCTCGCTAGGGTTAAGACGGTGGAGGATCTGGGAATGGAGATGGTGGACGAGGATGAGAAGAAGAAGAAGGAAGGGGTTGAGGTTGAGGAGTTTGGTGTTTTGGAGGAGGGAGAGAGTGTGGTGGACGTTGAGCGTTCGCCGGAGAGTTGTCCGGTGAGGGCTGTGGATTATTCCGACGCGTCGCCGGCGGGGGGGTGATAAGTTGAGTGTGGTGTCTGATGGGTGTTTTTGAGAGTGTTGATAGTGGGAATGTGAGGAAGAAGGGCGGCGGTGGTTCGGGGAGGGATTGGTGGTGGAAGCAGGAGAGTGGGGGAGGTGGGGAATCGGGGAGGGTGAAGGATTATGTGATGGAGTGGATCGGGAGTGAGATAAAGAAGGAGAGGCCCAAGAGTGAGTGGGTTCATTCGTGTTCTTCTTCTTCTCCTAAGGTGGAGAATGAGAATGAGAATGAGAAGAAGAATAAGAAGAAGAAGAAGAATGAGAAGAAGCAGAGGAGGAGGTTGGATTGGTGGGCCTCACTTGATGAGGAGAGGGTTGGTGTGAAGGTGAAGGTGAAGGTGGTGAGTAAGAAGAGTAGGAAGCCGAGGGAGTGGTGGAAGGAGGAGTTTTGCGAGGAGTTGTCGAAGAAGAGTAGGAAGAAGAAGAGGGGTGTGGAGTGGTGGCAGAGGGAGGAGGAAGGGGTGGAGCAGAAGAGGAAGAGGAAGAGTAAGGGGAGTATTGATTGGTGGTTGGACGGTTTGGGTGGGGAGAGTGAGATGAGGAATAATAATAATAATGGGAGGAGGAATAGCCAGGATTGGGTTAGTGGGGATGTGCCGAAGAGTGGTGGGATTAGTAGCACTCCCAGCATGAGAGGGACTGTGTGTTACATTGCTCCTGAGTATGGTGGTGGGGGGCAGTTGTCTGAGAAGTGCGATGTGTATAGTTTTGGGGTTCTGCTTTTGGTTCTGGTGGCCGGGAGGCGGCCGCTGCAGGTGACCGCCTCGCCAATTTCCGAGTTTGAGAGGGCCAATTTGATTTCCTGGGCCAGGCAGCTTGCTCACAATGGGAGGCTCTTGGACCTTGTTGACACTTCTATTCATTCCTTGGATAAGGAGCAGGCGCTGCTCTGCATCACCATTGCCTTGTTGTGTTTGCAGAGGTCACCGGCAAGAGGCCTTCCATGAGGGAGGTTGTGGGGATGCTTAGTGGGGAAGCTGAGCCACCACACTTGCCGTTTGAGTTCTCACCGTCGCCGCCTTCGAATTTCCTGTTCAAGGCACGGAAGAAGGCTCGGTGAGTGTGCGTGTGTGTGAGTGAGTGATGGTTGTTCCTGTCATGATAATTAACTTGTGAGAGTGTATGGTTTTAGTTTTAGGTAAACTCTAATTGATTTTCTTCACCATTTGTAGAAACTAATGCAGAAAAGAAAGGGGGGAAAAATCTTGAGTTACAAGCCTTGTTGCATAAATCCACTTATTCCCTTTCGTTTTTTTGTTTCGGTTCTTTCCATAGTTCCATCATATGACTGTTTATTCTGACCTGGTTCTTGCTTTTTAATCTGAAAGAACTTTTTGGGTGCATGATTCTAGCACGAATACGTGTCTTTACCATTACAAGTTGTTGAATTTCAGGAAATTTCGGGTGTTTTAAAGTTGAGGGAACATTTCTTTTGCTTTTGAAGGTTTTTGGCCTGGCTTGGCCCCTTTTTAACGAATATATTTGTTTAGTGCCTTCTGACTGGAACTTTGTAAGATTTTCATGACTTTGTGCCTGCAAAGGACCGAAGGAAGATTTATTTATCTTTTTGGTTGTTCAAACTTTTTTAAGTGATATGCACATTTTGCCATTGTTGGTAGTAACTGTATCGGTTTCAGTTGAAGCGAACACGTCCTGGCCCCATTCGCATCTTTTACAAGTAATTATGATGTTACTTTGAGCTAAGTGGAGGCTCCACTGTCCCTGGAAATGAGAGAAGAATAATATCATTTTATCCTCAGTGCTCGGACCTACGACGAGCCTTTCACTCATAAGCTTTTAACCCCTTGGAACAAATAAAGAGCACAGAATTTTAGTGAAAGGCTATTGCTAATCATCCATGAAAAACCAAACAAAATAATAACGTATAAATAGCTGGCTCTTTATTAGAGGCACAGAAATGGCCATTTTTTTTAAATGTCAATATTCCATAATGCCCATAGGTCATAGCATTATCTTTTTTCCCAGTTCCCCAATCCTACGATAGAGATAAACTTTTGTCTAAAGTTTCGGGAAGGTTTGCGCTTGGTAATTCTGTTTCTGAATTGGCTGCTCTCACTCTCATATCTTGTACGACTTATGGTTTAAGGACTCAGATACCTGTAATTGCTGCACTAATTGGGGGTAGTATGGTTTTCGTACAGAGATTAAGTTATTTGTGCATTCGGTAATCTCTGTTCTGAAGAGTGCCTGACTCTGATCAGTCGTAGTACATAATTTATGGAAATGATTTAAATTTAGCTTAGTATTAGCAATTGAAGAAATAATGAAAACAAATGTAGGAATGATGTTGTAAAACCCCCCAGAAAAAAAAGAACTGGAATCAATGGTATTCTACATGGGGCTGGTTTTTTTGTTTAATCTACCATTTATATGACCTTCATGTAATGCTATTGTAAAGGTCTCCGAATTGGATGATGGTGATTATGCAGAGATGGGATTTTGTGACTACTGTAAGATGCATCTTGTTTATTGATAACTTTCAAGACTTGAAATCCAAACCTCATCTAAGATTTAACAATGTGTTCTTGGCTGCTTTTTTGAAATAATCTGATTGATGTTTCACAAAGTAATCATCGATTCTTATTGTTACTTGTTGATTAATTTCCGTCGAGTTATCAGTGTAATGTTCTTGAAATAGACGTGATAAGCTGAAAAAACTGTACTTTGCTTTTAACAAACCATGCTATCAAAGAGGGAACATATATGAAGCGGAATAAAAATGGTGGGAATATGGCAGGTAAAAAACGTACTGGATTCTGACTTTTGGGTTTATCTTTGGTTTCCCGCTTGAGGAGCCTAACTTGCATTGCTGCAAAAGCTCTACTTCTGCCGTTTTGAGAGCCATTAAGCCAATGCGAATCCAAAGCTGTAACCGACACTTTTCATCATACTGAGGGAGGCGTGGTTAACAGAGCCTTCAGGTACTTCTGAAAGAATAAAAAAATAAAAGAATTTAGAGAAATACTAGCTTCTAACACACTGTTTTGAATATTTTCTATTATTAATTAAAATTTATTGAAAAATATAAATTTTTATGAGTATTACTTCTTATTTGATGAGTTTTTTTTCTTGATATTTAATTTTCAATAAATTTTAACTAAGTAATAGAGCGGGTTAAAAAAAGTTTGTTGCTAATACTCCTTAAGAATCTAATGAAAGTTATATTTAATATGTTGAAATTTTAATATAATATTTAGTTATTTTTTCATAGTTAAATTACTTTTTTGATTCTTTTTTTTAATTATTTAATTTAGTCTTTTTATTTTTAAAATATTTAATGCGGTCGTCTAATTTTTAAAAAATGTTCAATTTTTCCTTTTCGTCTATTTGATAGTAATAATGTTAATGTAGTGGAACATATGTTCATTTTAACATTTTGACATGTCATATACCATGTCGGCATCCTTTAACGTTAATGTCAATTTTGGATAGAATAGTAACATTGAACTTTTTTTAAAATTAGAAAACCAAATTGAATATTTTAAAAATAGAGAAATCAAATTAAATAATCTAAATAAAGAGGGACCAAAAGAGTAATTTACCTTTTTTTTATCATCTACAATATTTTAAGTACACTGATTAACTTGCATTTGGCAAAGAAAAAATGTATAGGAATAATTTATACACTGACAGTGTAAAGAGTTTTTATATTATCATTCAATCATAAATTATCATGTATAATAAGTTTGTTGACTTTTTTACTTACTTAAAAAACATACTTATCATGACTTTTGATTGATATACAGGGTAAAATTTTTTACAGTAATAGTGTGCATAATATTAAACTTAAACTATATATGATTGCTTAATGAATTCAATAAAGTATATCAGAAAATGACTTGGTTGAGTGGTGATAATTGGCATGCCCTTCGAAGTGCGGTAATTTCTCTCTTGCAATGTGTGAACCCAAGAAAGTTCCTTAGCGCCAAAACCACATCTAAATTGGTTGGTGCCTTGGTGGCATCACGATATGAGATGAATGATGCATTACTTTGGGTAGCTTAAATTTGCAATACAGTTTGGAGTATGGTTGTTGTGTGAAATAAATAACTACGGAAGTGGTCCATGTACGAGTGATGTATTAGTGGTTGCACTGCACATTCATAAATGCGATACGATTTGAAATCGGACGGATCACGTATCAAACCATGAGGGCATCAATGAACTTTCGATCAGGCTAAGAAATAACTAATTGTCCCTTTTAAATTTTTAATGTTATAAAATATTTATTATTGTAATAAATTAAGAAGTCATTTTTTCAAATTTTATTTTTGCATTTTGATTTGCTCACCAAATAAAATAAGTTAAAATTAATATATAAAAGAATAATATTTTGAAATAATTTATATTATTAATATTAAAAATATTTAATAATTTAAATCTTTATATACAACTATAAAGCGATAATTATTTTTAAAATAGATGAGATTTTTAACAGCCTAACTTGTACATAGAATTGTTCATAGGTACACCCACTCAGGCTAACTCTTTTATGGGGCCGGGTCAGCTCCTGTAGACAAAAAAATCCTATCATCTACTGTCTTCATTTAGCAATTCATTCACTCATGTCCATTCAATGACTTCATTGAACAACTCCGCCATCTTTAAGCTCAGAGAAGTTTGGACCCCAAGAAAAAAGCTCAATGAAAATTTCTTTTGCAACCCATGAAAAAAAAAACTGTACTGTTTCTGCAGAAGAGGTATCTTGTTACCATTCCTTCATTTTGGCTTGTCATATTTATACCTCCTCTAATTAATAAGTATGCTTCTTTTTCTTTTATATATATATATATATATATTATTACCAAAATACTCTTTTATATAAAACAAAATAAATCCTACTTTTACACTCTATCTTCATTATTCTTTAACCTATTTTGTACTTTCATCTTCATTATTCTTTAAATCTTATTTTGCACCCCATGTTCATTATTCTTTAAACCCTATTTTTGCACTTCATCTTCACCATTCTTTAAACTCTATTTTTGCATCACCATCTTCATTATTCTTTAAACCCTTTACATCTATTTTCTTCTCTCTCTCTCTCTCTCTCTCTCTCTCTCTCTCTCTCTCTCTCTATATATATATATATATATATATATATATATATATATAAAATAATAGAATTTTGTCATAATTTCATTCCCTTCTTTGAATATGATGTTTTTCATTAAACTCGATCGTAATACCATGCGTTTTCTATCAAAGTGATACTGTGCGAGAATGGAAAGATGTTTATACCTGTCCTCTCGAAGAAGGAAGACCCAAGAAGTAAAAAAGAAATGCCAAAAGGAAATGAAAAGAACTAGAACTCCGGTGAGAGGGTACCGAGGAACTAAACTGAAAATGCAACAAAGAGGAATCAACATGGAGTGACTAGAGAGAGAGGGTGGCGGAGGAAGAGGAAGTGAGCAGAAAAGAACGTTTCTGGAAAAAAAAGGTTCTTCGATGAGATAGAAGAATTATTTAAAAAAGAAAAATAAATTAGGAAGGGTATTTAGAAAAATTTATCGGAAAAAATTATTAATAAGGGGGTGTAAATATCATTTGCCATTCATTTTATGGTGTTTATTTTATGAGTTTTATCATATTCATGTTTAAGGACTGGGCTTGAGCGCATAAGATGTCAATTTGTCTGCTTTTAATTCTTATGAAACTAGTATTTTAGTTTGTGTATTGCACAAGATAATTGCTTATTTTTATATAATTAAAATTTATAATAAATAATATTTTTGAATATATAATTTTTCTTTTAAATTTTTAATTAATTATTTAAATTGTGATATAAGATTATTTTAACTACTAACAACATTTTTAAAAACAATTATTAAAATTTGATTTATAGATGGAGATAAAAAAGAAAACCAGTCACAAAGATTAATTATACATATAAAGATGAAATGAAGATAGTTTGATATGACTGAGAGAAATTTTTTTTGATTAGTTGCAGAAGTAATATGTTAGATCACATCTAAATAAGGAAAGAGAAAAAATATTAAAAATATCTATTTAAAAGAACAAGGAGAGTAAAATCAGATTAATTTTAAAGAAAATAGTATTGAAAGAATTAACTTTAACGAATCGACGTAAAAAATTATATTTAGAAATGATATTTTAAAAGTGAATTTAGCACAGGTAATTATTTAGATGGTAAAATAAAATCACTTTTAAAGTGTAAACATATGAATATTTTTAAAAATATAGATATTATATCAATAATCAAATCTATGAAAATATACCAAAAAATATACTTGATGAAAAATTAAAAACTTTACTTCTCTTAAAATTTATTTTACTTACTGCAGAATTAATTTTGAATACCTAACACATAAAAGAAACAACTTAATGCCCATTTGGTTTAGCTTTTCCTTACCCTCGACACACGTTTGAAAGAAATTTTGTGAGAGGCAAACATTTTCCCCTTTGCCCAAATAGAGTTTGCAACCCTTCCTACTTGGAATCTGGCGAAGGCATGCATTGGAGCAGAGAGACCATTGTAATAGACCAATGCATATATACAAGATCGTGTTATAATCTTGCAATGGATGTGGATGATACTTTTGCCTTAATGGTTAAATCCACTCTTGGTGAATATGTGAGATTGTGTAAATTCCCTTACATGCACCCTGTTAGGTCAAATCCCTATGAGACAACCTAATTTTGATAATAACAAACCCTTCAATGGCTAAAAATTTTTAAGCCGAGTTCACCGTATTATTGATAATTTCTTTCAAAAGTGTGCTTTTCGCTTAGAAAGTAACCATTTCATAAAGTAGGTGGAAGCATTAAGGTTTTGATCGATCGTAACAAAATGCAGATGCATTAGGAATTTAATATCAAGATTAATTCAATTACGCTCACGTAAACAAATTTCTAAAGGTCCATTCAATTTAGGTCAAGCGCTCTCTCCTGAAGATTTCTCAATTATATATGGACCATATCTCAAATCAAAAAGTTCTCACAAGACTGTTATTTGATAAATGGAGTTTCTGAAGTCACAAAATTAAAACTACTCTGGAAGCAAACATATGACAAGAAGACTTGGTATCCTACAAAGGTCAACAAACAAACATCCTTGTACATGTTTCAAGATATAGGATGTATCCAACATTAGAAAGTTTGTATATAATATGAAGGTTTACTCCTCAAATGAAAATCAAAAAATTGTTGAAGGTATATCAATTCTCGAAATTCAAAGAATATAAAGTGAAATGCAGAGACATATCTCCATGATCATCCACAAATTACCTATATTCATCACGAGATAAACCTTAGAGCAAAGGCTAATCAAAACAGCATGATTTATGTAAAACCTAAGATTTATAAATGCTTGCCTAAAGTATCCTTATCATGGTGACACGTCCTTGGCGAGAACTCATATCAAGAGGAATATTTGCTATGTTTCAATAACATGTTTTAGTAATTTGTAACATTTTGATTCAAAACCTCGTATCTTATTTAAGTAATAAAATTTTATCAAGGATACGTTTGTTTCAAGTTTTGTAGAGTTATTATCGGAAAAAATGAACTTGAGAATATGATAGTCTTACATTTGTTGCAACTTTTAAAAATATATTCCTTGCATTATTGATTCTCGGAAAGTGTTTTTCTCATCTTTTACGTTATTTTTATTTCCACAATAAAAAATGGATATGTTGTTTTCTTATGAGAATATTGAATGTTATTATTTATCTCAACTAGTAACTTCTTTTCACATTTTCATTTTTCTTTATACCATATTAATTTTGAGAAAAAAATCTCACAATTATTAAATTTTAACCAAATATTATTTTAAATATCGTCAAGAATAACATTTCTTATCATAATATTCTTGAAAATGCCATTCTTAGAAATATAATTGGATACCTTAAGACAAAAATACCAACTAAAATCTCAATCTTTTATCAACATATATAAATACTATTAGTATTTGTGTTAAACAAATAAAATTAATATATATATTTCTTAAATACATGTGCATATTATATTATAAAAACAATTTTACTCTTTCATTAAACTTACTTTTTCACACATGCACTCACTGTAATTTTATTATTTATGTATAATTAAAATACAATGGTGTACTTAGATTAAAATATATAAATTAAAATTAAAAAATGGTTAAACTATAATTTAGTCCCTATATGTAAAAACTTATTAAATCGATTCCTATACATGTCGCAAATTTTTAATTTGGTCCCTACCGTCTTGACATCTTTTACACATTCTTAATTTAATCCCTATACATGTAGTACATTCTTAATTTAATCCTTATAGGTGCAGCTCATTCTTAATTTAGTCTCTATACATGTGGCGCATTCTTAATTTGTTCCCTATATTATAGGGACTAAATTAAGAATGCACTACACATATAAGTACCAAATTAAGAATGTGCTACACATATAGGGATTAAATTAAGAATTTGTAAATTGCAAGAACCAAATTGAGAATCCGTGACACATAAGAATCGATTTAATAAGTTTTTTTTTCATATAGGGACTAAATTGAGAATCCGCGAATGTGTAGGAACTAAATTATATATTTAACCTTAAAAAATTAATAAAAATGTTTAACAAAATAAAATTTGAAAAAAATAAAAGAATAGTTAAAAATTAGTTTAAACCAAGTTGCTAATTATATATGAAAGAAATTAAAAGTATCCACGTAGAGAAAATGAATTGTCAATGTTTTTAAAATTTACATTGAAAAGTGGGATTAGTTTAACTAATTTCTTAACAATAAAAATTTACTTAGATCTTGTTTAGTGTAACATATTTTGATAAAATAATTTTTTCATTTTCTTTTGAAAAAATTAAAAAAGTAATTATATCTTTCAAAATAAGGTGATTGCTTTGGTATTTTTTTATTTTAAGTGGGTACTAGTATCTTTTAATATTGAAACGATAAAAAATAATTATTTTTACATTAAAATTACATCATAAATGAGTTAGAATTTAATTTTAATAGTGTTTTTAATTTTATAATTGCAAAAAAATTCATCAAATCAAGATTTATTTCAATTTTTTAAAATTTAATATTAAACATGAAAAATATATGAGTGTAAATGAAATGGACAATAAAAGTAAGCTTAAAAATAATTTAGTAATTAAAAAATAACAAGATCCTAAATAATAAGCTATATATCAATTCTATTATTATGTATTATTATTTATTGTTCTAATAAAAAAAGTATTGATACCCATTAAAATATAGAGGCACTGTAGAATTTACCTCAAAATAAATAAATCCAAAAATGTGCTTATATTAAGATTTATCTAAAATTAAAAAATATTATATTTTAAAGCAACAATATATAAATTGAAAAGAAAAGGCTCAAAATAAATTTAAAAAAAAAAAAAAGAGTCCCTGACCCTCGCGACGGTGACATTAATGTCAGTCAATATTATTAACAATTTCACACGAAATAAATGATTGTACTACAATACCGTAATAATTTTAATAAATGATCGTACCTAAATACTAACCAATACCAACTATTAATTATTATAGAAAATACTATTCATTAATTTTAATTTTGCTGACAACTAAAATGAAATTAAATAAGAAAGTAACATTGACATGGACTGCCCCAAAAGTGTAGATTATATGGAAAAGAATATCAAAGAATTTCAATAATTCATATCTTCTCCAGAAACTCTCTCTTCGATCATTTTTTTACCATAAAATCTTAATTATATAATTGTATTAAATGGTTTAAATAAATCAATTTAATCAAGTATTAAATAATCATCTTAGTTCTTATATTAATCAATGTGGTTTTAAGATTAATTATGACAACGTGAGACAGGTCAATTTTTTCATTAGATTGACTGATTAATAACACTGTGAAATTGATAAATTTTCCACTAATAAAAAGAGGATGGGAAAGAGCAACCACAGAATATCTCAATTGAGAACTTTAAAACACACATGAATCACAGAGAAAAGGAAGCATAGACAACAAGACAAGACCTAATTTTCAGTACCTCAACGAGTTTATTAACAATATGAACTTCATTTTTATATTTAACGCAATTTTTCATAAGGAAATAGTATATGTACTTTTACAATCACAAACTGATGAATAGTAAGTTTTTCAACTTTTATAATAATTATCTTAAAAGTTATATAAACAATAATTTTTAATTAACCAACAATATAATTTTTTTACACTAAAAATGCATATAAATTAAACTCATTTTTCATCTTAATCTTTATATTTTTTATATTTTAATCTTTATATAAAAGATACTTTCCAATAATTCTTATCATAATATTATTTACTAAAATTATGACAATATTACATATTGTTGAATTAATTAAAATTTATATTACATAATATCGCATTATTTTCAACAAAAATATGGGTAATTCAACAAATTTTAACACTGAAATAATTTTAATAAATAGCATAAACTAATTGATAATATTTTCTCTTGTAAAAAACTAAAATATTGAAATCTTTTAGGTAAGAATTAAAATAAAAGTGAGTTAATATTTTCAAAATCTTACTAACAAAAATGTCGTAAAGTACTTATTAAGAAATTAATAAATAATACTTTAACTAAAGATTTATAGATATATTGATTAAATGTTGAGTTTAATTGTTATATTATCAACTAATTAGAGATTTTTTTCTACAAAAAAGTTAGGAAAAGGATATGATGTTCAAGTCCAAGGTATAGAAAGCCTTCAAACTCAAAGAACACTTACAAAAAAACTTTAATTTACCTTATTCTAAAGAAACGAGTATATGCTTAAATTTATGACCTATTAGATAGGCCTGTCTTGCTCCACAATTAAAGATGATTTTTTATATGATTTTTTTTGGGGTATAAACCACATGTATCTTTTACAAGAAGCAATTTTACTCTAGTCAAATAGGATAACTATGGACAACAAAACTCCCTCTCTCTCTCTCTCTCTCTCTGTGTGAGTACTCAATGTAGTTACATGTCCAGGCTTGAATGACTTTTACATTGCTAATGTATTTTAATTAAATTTTAAAAAGTTACAATTTTTAATACACAATTTTTACATTTAATTTAAGAGAAAATAGGCTATGCACTGACAATGTGAAACAGTTTTACACTATCATCTAATCACAATCTACCATATACGGTAAGTTTGTGACTTTGATAATAATTACCCTAAAGGTCATACTAAACTGATTTTTGATTAGTTGACGGTGTAAAATTTTTTATACTGATAGTACATAATAATTAAACTCTTAATTTAGAACACTAATTAACATTTTTCTGTATAACTTATTGAGTATTTTTAAAAACTTAAAAATAATAAAAACAGTAGATGATTTTTATAGTTTCAATATTTTTGTTTTTATTTCTTATCATATATCTATGCCTACGCGGATACGGTAAAAATCCCTTGATTAATAATATATAAATTACTTTAATAATCACGACAAATTTATGTGGCTAAAAAAAAATGCATGGCACATTGAGATCACCGCCATGCATGCAAGTACTCGTGACATGACAACAAAATTTTACAAAACCAAGACTGCGTCACTTAAACCAAACCTCTTCAACCTTCAATTCGCTTTCGATCTTTCTTCCTTTTCTCTCAACAACAAACATGTCGGAACCTCAAAACCCTCCTTCCTCCTCCATCGACCCTTCGAATTCCTCAAAATCAAACTCAACGCCGACGGCCGTTCCCTCACCCGAAAACTACGTCGTTCCAACCGTCCCCCCCTCCCCGGACCCCACCCACGATTCTCCGCCGCAACCCGCTCTCTCCAAAGATGTTCGCTCAACCCCGCCGCCGCCACCTCCCTCCGCCTCTTCCTCCCCCGCCCTCCGCCGGCCCCCCCCGCCGCCAAGCTCCCCCTCCTCCTCTACTTCCACGGCGGCGGCTTCATCCTCTACCACCCTCCTCCCTCATCTTCCACCACTCCTGCGCGGCCCTCGCGCCGCCCTCCCCGCCGTCGTCGCCTCCGTCGACTACCGCCTCTGCCCCGAACATCGCCTCCCCGCCGCCTACGATGACGCCCTCGACGCCCTCCTCTGGCCCGGGCGCAGGCCCGCGACCCGGCCCAAGCCGACCCCTGGCTCCGCGACCACGTCGACTTCTCAAAACCTTCCTCAGGGGAAGCAGCGCCGGGGGAAACATCGCCTGCTTCGCGGGCCTGCGTGCGCTCGACCTCGATCTTTCTCCCCTTAAATCCTCGGCATCGTAGTGAACGCCCCTACTTCGGTGGGACCCAGCGGTCAAACTCCGAACTCCGTCTGGTCAACGATCGCATCCTGCCGCTGCCCGCGAACGATTTAATGTGGTCGCTGTCTTTGCCCGAGGGCGCGGATCGCGACCACGTGTACTGCAATCCGACGGTCGCGGACACGGTCCACGCGGACAAGATCGGACGGTTGCCGAGGTGCTTCATCAACGGCTACGGTGGGGACCCCTTGGTGGACAAGCAGAAGGAGTTGGCGGGGATTTTGGAGGCGCGTGGGGTGCACGTGGAGGCGCATTTCGCCGACGATGGGTATCATGCTGTGGAGATCTTCGACCCAGCGAAGGCACTTGCTTTGTGTGATAACATCAAGAAATTTATACTCTCCGCTACTAATCCTCCATGTGACTCTCTGGGTGAGGAAAGATTATGGAAAAAGTTTAGATGCACTACCGTAGGTATATTGGTGGTGTTCTTTTAAAATTAGAGTTTTATTTTGGTATTTTGCATAATAAAAGATTTCATTAAATATTAATGTGTATGGAGAAAATTTTAATTTTAGTTGAAAAACAACATTAACAATACTTATGGTATGTATCTAAGTTTTGTCCAAATAATTACATAGAAATGTTAGTAATTATCTCAAACACTCTCTTTCTAATACTTTTATCATTATTGGCTGAAATTTATTAAAATTACAAATTTTAGTAAGTCATACTTCTCATTTAATGAGTCTCTTTCTTGATTTAATAGTAGGACTAATCAAAATTTGTAATTTTCATAAATTTCAATCAATAATTTAAAAAGTGTTAGAAGAAAGCGTTTGAGATAGCGTTGCTAGCATTCCGTTTACGTAGTTATGGTTCAATCAATTTTCAAGGTTCAATTAGTCTTTACATGATATATAGTAATTCAGTGTTATTATTATTATTATTTTTGTAAATTGAAAAACTTAATTACGTGTCATGTAAAATTGACTGGGACAATGAAAATGTGGTGGTCTGAAACTATCTAATCATTTCTTGTGAGTGAGCCTATGTTCCTTTTTTATTTTAAAAAATAAGTAATAATTTTCCAACATTTCATTGATATCGATTGCAAACAGAAGGAAATTAGAATTCTTGGAGCTGTAACAGGTTGCAATCTGAATTTATGAATTTTAGAATTTTTGTAGTTAATTAACTTGGTAATTATTTTTCATTTTTGCCTTAATAAATATTATAAGAAGAGTGTTAACAATACACTCTTTAATACACTTATTATAATATACCCATTATTAGTAGTTAAAATTTATTTTAAAAAAATAATATTACGAATGAGATTTATTAAATAAGAAATATGACTTACAAAATTTGTGATTTAATAAATTTTAACCAATAATAATATATTTGCTAGCATTTTTCATATTATAAAATCGATAATTATTGTTTAGGTCAGTAACAAGTACATGTTAACTAGATTAGCTTTCGTACAAGTAAAGTGGAATATTAGTTATATGTGCGTAGGCATTGGTTGGCCATTTGTACTATCAATTGTTAATTATTGCGAAGAGCTCTTGATTGATGAGTTGGTTGCTTTAGGTTGCATAAGGGTGCAACAGTGTCCTGGGTATTGTTATAAAATAATACATTTTTTTTTCGGTATAATATAAAATATATGATGCTTGCTTGTGTACAATTTAATTTATAAAAGGTTGTCGTTGGAGTGGGACAGGTGTTATGTAACGACATATAAGTATGTAGTTGCAAATATCCTCACACTATATTACATATTGAGAACAGCTATTTGTTATGAAAGTTTTACACGTATATGTGTACATCCTTGTTAATGTACAATTCGTTTTCATTAATTTTATTCTCGAGAAAGGTAGGTAATTAATCAGATTGTACTTAGTAACAATAAATGAGTGAATGAATGAGCGATTACAATGATATTATGCTTTAAAATTTTCGTAATATTAAGCATTGCGCTTAACCTATTTCACGCCCTAAAGTAGGGTTACTAGAGTTGATGTAGGTGAGAAATTGAAATGAGAACATGGAAATAGTGAAGAGATTAAGAATTGATGTTATTTGGTTAAGATGAAATTGTGAGGAGAAAGATCAAAAGTAGGTGGGTTCTACATAATTAAATTTCTTGGTTGGAGTGGCATAAATAGAGTGAAATTTATAGTGAGTAGTTGGTGACTTGGTGTCTTTATAATCAATTTTATTTGGAGTGGGTGCTCTCATAATTGATTTTATTTGAGTGGGTGCCTCATAATTGAATGATTTTGTGATTTCCCATTTCATAATCTATTTTGTCTTCATGTTAATTAGTTATGCCTTCATATTAATCAGTTATGCTTTCATCATAATTGATTTTCTTATGTGCATAATCGATTGTATCAATGGTCTTCGAAAAATTATGAGAGGTGCTACACATTGTATCTAAGAGTAAAATAGTATTTTATTTCTAATCTAATTTCTCTCCTCTCCTTTTATCTAAACCAAACAATCTCATAATATATTTTTTTAATTTCTCCTCTATTGCTCTCAAACCAAACAATTCAAAAATTCACTTTATTTCTTATCTATTTCTCTCTTTTCTATTTTCATTCACTTTATTTTTTTTCACACTACCAAACAGTGTTAATGTAGATAAGGATTTTTGGTTGCAAATTTAGATTTTCTTAAGGTGGGAAATGTTCCTTTTAAGTGTCTTGGGTTTCCTTGGTGCTAATCCAAGGAAGCTAATCACTTTGCAGCCTATTATTGACTAGTTGAAGCATAGGCTTTCAAGAAAGGTAAGCATTTATTTTGGGGGTGAATCATTTGATTATTTCTGTTTTAAATAGTCTTTCAATTTATATTTATCCTTCTTTAAAATTCCTCAGAGGTGATGAGAATCCTTATCCCAGTTTCAAGGGATTTTTTTTGGGGTGGGCGTGATACTTCTAAAAAAGTAGCATCTAGCATAGCATGGGTTAGCTGAGAAGTGATTTATAGGCCTACGAATTAAAGAAGGAGACTTAGGAGTTAAAAATGTAGCTGGTTTAATTTAAGTCTTCTTGCTAAATGGAGGTGGAGGTTGCTTAAAGAGGATCATGCTTTATGGAGCAGTGTCTTGAAGACTAGATATGGTTTAGTTTTAGTTAATTTGCAATTCTCAAACCTTTGGTCTATTTGATGGAAGAACATTTGTAAATTGGGTTCTATTAAAACTTTTGAGAACCAGTTTCAGCTAGGCAGGGTTGAAGAAAAGAGAATTAGGAGCGGTAATATTATTCTTTTGGGGAAAACATGTGATTAGGTTCTTTAATTTGTAGCTTAAAAGACCTTTTCCCTAGACTGTTTACTATGTCAATTGATAAATCCAAGAAAATAGATGAGGTTGGTTATTTATCATAAGACGGTTGGGGGTGGAGGCTAAATTGGAGTCATAATTTTTCCCTTTAGGAAGCAGGTATACTCACTAACTACTAAATATTTTTTCTTCTATTAATGTGGTGAAAGATCAAGCAGATGAGAGTAAGTCGCGGCTGGGCAATTCAAAAAGTTTTTCTTCCAAGTTAGCCCATGCTTGGTTGCAAAATCAATTCTCTTTCCAACGTATGTTTGGCATATGGTAATTACTTGTCTTCAAGAATTTTTGGAAAACCATGTTCCATAAAAAGTACTAGCCTTCTCTTGGCAGTCTTTGTTATTATATTCCCACAAGATTAAATATATATGTTCAAGAATAATGTCTTCGGGTGTGCTTGATTTGCAGTTGAACCGCATTCAACGTCAATGCTACCAGAGAGATGGATTCACATTGAAAGTGCATTGGAAAGTGAGAATGGAAGTTTAAATGTGTAAACAGACACACACTTCTTTATTAATTCCATAGGAAATTCAATGTGTTTTTTGCTCATAGCACAGAAGATTCCTTGCATTTGTTGTTTACCTGCAGATTCGCTCATTATGTTTGGTCACTGTCGTATGCTTGGATGGGATTTTATATAATTTTGTCTTCAAATGCAAAACATCACTAGCTACTTGCAGCACAGGGGACTGTTCAAATGCAAAAGAGAAAAAATAGAAACAAGTTGGTTTAATTCTTTGACATGTGGTTCTTTCGTCTCTTTGGATTTTGCGGAACAGAATAATTTTTAGAAATGCTTCTTGTGATGTAGTGGGTTTGGTGGACTTAATTATGGCTAGCTAGATCTTGGTCTTAATTAGTTCTTCTCTCAAGTTGAGAATAGTAGTTGAAGTTTTGTTGATTGGTGGTATGAGTCCAATACACTGTATAAAGGTTAATTAATTAACTTTTAAGTATCTCTGCAGTTTGCCTTATTGTAAATGGGTTGAAGTATTTTAAATACTTTGTTTAATATATTTAACTTACTAAAAATTAATAGGGATTAAGTCTAATAGAAAGAACTAGTCTTTCACTAAATGAGAAATTACTGTTCAAATATTTATTAGGGGAAATATTCATATTTAGTGTATAATTGTATCTCGAAGAGAATTATTTTCTACTAATGAAAAGAAATCATGTAATAATAAATTGTATGATTAATATCTTGATTTGTGTCAATTATCATCACAAACTTTTTTGTGTTATCATTGTTATTCATTGAAAATTCTATTTTATTATCATTGAAAAGTTTAACTACAAAATAACTATTTAATTAAAAATTTAAAAGATCAATTTCAAGAATCTTAAAATAAATATTTCATTCATTCAATTAAGTATGACGTAATTTTCTTTAATATTTATAAATCTGTAATAAAATGATCATGTTAACGTTGTGCTATTTATGTAACATTTTATACAAAAATATTTTAAAAATTAAAAAATAAACATAATATGGTCAAACTTACGTACAAAAGTCACTCCCATAACCAACATTACGTTGGTCCAAGTAAAATTGAGTTCAGGTCTCTTATGTAAATTTTCAAGTTCAAGTTTTGTAGATAAAAAAAAATGTAATTGAGAGGAAAAATTCTATTAAAGGTAGTCAGTCAAATTTTTCGACAAAGATTGATAATCGACAAAGTTGATAAATACTTCACATTATAACTTAGTTTACCAAAAAAAAAGGTCACTCGCATAAATCAGTATTTATAATTAATAAAGTAAGATGTGATTAATTAATAATCAAACACATCCTCTAATAATCACCAAAAATAAATAAATCCTCTAATTATGTTAGTAAATTAGAGTTCGAAGCGATAACCCATCTTGGAGAGATATTTAAGGATGGCAGTAGTCACCAGCTTAATAACTTAGTTAAATTATTTATTATATATAACTAAAAATTAAGGCGGTGAAGAGTTTTGGTTTCTACTTTTTTATAACTAAAATACCCTTTAATTGACTTATTTGACTGTACACTCTCAGTTTTTAGAGTTAACTGTATATTTTTATTTTCTATTCAACTTTCTCTTTATCATTCTTTTAATTTATTTTACGTTTTTTTTTAATAAAAATGTAAATAATATATAAAGGCACTTACTCTTACATTGACATCTCAACATATAATTCAATATTTTAAAAATTAGTGAATGGACCGATAAAAGTAGTCCATCATGAGTATTGATTTAACGTAATTAAATTGGCAATAATTATGTGTATATGTATGTGCGTGTATTATAAAATTACTTTAAATATATTTTAAAATAACAATAAAAGTATGAATTTAATTGAAATATATTGGCAATAATTTGGGGAGAAGGTCCAAGAGGTGCTTTCTTTAAGAAGAAACAATCTTAATTAGTTAATTTTATTCTATTCTATGAAAAAATGAATTAAACTTTCAACTTACTGTGAATTGATCCACACTTCTGCATTGTGAGGCCAAAAAATGTACTCTCATTAATGCTATATTATCATATTCTTTGTAAAGTAGAAAACAAGTCCATATTTTGTGACAGTTGCCATTTTCTTTGTGTAGTGTATTTTGAGGATTGGGAAATCAATTGCTAAAATTAGACTAAAAATTCTTTAAAAATATTTATTATTAACTTTTAGAATTTGACAATAAGATTAATCATTGACCTCTGCTATACGAATTCAAAACCTTCAAACAAGTTCTTTGTCCTTTGCAATTGTGAGGAAACTATGTCAACTCATATTTCCTTTACAATTTTCGAATACCGTAAATTTATCCTCAATGCCCCATCTAATAGAAAGAACTCATTGTAAATTTTATGGTATACCATAACCCATTAATGAAGTTCGGTTATATACCATCAAAGAGTGTGCTAAATTTCATTAAGTTATGCTTGTATATATCTTGTTATTTGCATTTTGCAAAATACATACTCTGGGTAGCCCTCTGTTTCCCATAACCCTTCCTACTTTGTTCTAATCATACATTGATAATCAAATAACAAAAAAATATTTTAGAAGTTAATTCCAATTAAAATCAAACGAAAACTCAAAAAACAGGTTAAATTATTTTATGAATCTTTACAGTTTTGTCAAGATGTATAGTTCAATCCTCAACATTTAAATTCAAAGAAAAAAACTTTACAATTTATAATAAAAACTTTAGAGAATAAGAGCAACTCAAAGGCAAGTTGCTTGGAAATAAGTAATTACTAATTACATCTTTTGTTACATACTTAAAGGTGATGATGTGGAAATTAATCAATGAAAAAGAGTTGTTTCAGCAAGCAACCATATTGTGTCTCAGAGAAAAAGGGATCCACGTGTATATACAGGTTTGAAGTGAGAAAGAATTATGCAATCTTCTCTGTTGCAGTAATAGAAGTGCTCTAAGCTGATATATCAAGTGTTCTTGACTTATCATATAACTAATGTGACAACTTTTACATTTTTTTCCCATCTCCCTTTCCCTCTTCTTTTCTGCAATATTTCTTATCCCTAAAAGCATTCCCTGTTGGGGTCTTGGTTAATTTTGGAGCTAAATAAAATCGGCATAGACGGCATAGTGCATGCCCAAAAGTGACAACATTTTGGGAAAGATGTGAAAATTATAATATTTCAATAATTAATATATTATAATTGATTATAATCAAAATTTAAGTTTTTGTTTGAGTAAGTTTATTAAAAAGTAATTATAATCAAAATCAGATAATTAATTTTGTTTGGATGTAAAACAAAAAAAAAGACAACTTTTACATAATAAATTACAAAAAAAAGGTACAGTTATTTATTTATATTAATAATAAGCAGGGGTAATTTGGGAATACAATTTTAGAGGGAAAAAAAAAGCTTTTTCAAAATAATGAAATAGGTCAAGTTCATGGATGTTGAAAAAAATTATTTTTTTATTAAAATTATTTTTATAAATTTCAGTTGTTGTACAAAGGTTATTTTTCAAACAGTTTTTTTTTTTTTGTAAAATCAACTGAAATTGAAATATATATATATAAAAAAATAAGCAGCCCCAAAATGGCAAATATTATCATCTAGTAAGTCAAGTATCAATATTAATATCTATTAATTAAGGAAATATAATAAACCACGAAGACAAGAAGCCTATAAATATAATTTTCTAATATAGGTACACACCAGAACAATTCAAGAAATTTAACTTTATATTGTATTAATGTACTTTATACAGATTCATGTTGGCATCGAACTATCCAAGTATATAATGGTCATAGCTCATGACAGTGTGAGTTTTGATTAGGGTCACGGTCAATGACGTCATAGAGGGTCGAAAGATATAATTTTCTACAAAAATCAAAATTATGGAAGAGAAGAAAATTAAATCAGAATTTGAGTTTCTATATTCAGTCAGCTTGACGATTATTGAACATGAAATTATTGAGAATCATTTGTATACGTAACATTCGATGGATCTGAAAACTTTAATTAATTACTTACATGTGATGGCTTTGAGAAAGTCTGTCACATGATAAAAATGGTAAATTGGGGTTACGGTAAAGTTAAAAAAATATATATGTGCATGTGATATGTAAGCTTTACACGTGAGATGATTTATACTAAAATGCATAATTTATAACTGATAATTACGATCTTAAAAGAAAAGTCTAATTAATATAACTCAAAATAATGTTAACTTACAGGGACATGATGACATGGTTACAAAATTTTAGAATTATCATAAAATCTTTCTTAAAAAAATTCAAAATCATAAAAACTTAACCAAGAAATTAACAGAACCATAAAGCTTACAAATTAAGTAACTCAACCAAGAATAAAGTCCTTGGCAATATTTATAACCGCGGTGGCCCTGGCAGCGTCCACCATGTCAATATTGTGGAACCCCACTTGGTCAAACCGCGCTTCCACTTGCACCCCGCACTTGACCAACATGGTTACAAACTCTTGTTGCCGATCCACCATAATGTCCCCACCATACCCAATGACGAGGCACCTCCCCAACTTCTTAACATTATCTTGGTGCGGTCCCTTCACCATGGGGTTACAATACCTATGGTCACGATCCGTCTCCTTAGGCAAAGCCAATTCCCACATCAAGTCCAACACGGGCAAAGGCAACGTTTGGTCCGTGGCAAATCGAAGTTCTGATCCCGTCCTCTTTTCCCTCCAAACATGGGTTGGTTCATAACAACTCCACGAATCCTTAAAGGCTCCAAATCCACGTCAGCAACCTGCATGGCGGCATTGCATTATTTTTTGTATGTATCCAATCTTTTGTGGATGGATGGTCCTAAAGCATGGACGCCTATTTAATTGTTTTAACTTTTAAAAAATATGATTCATCTTTTTTTCTTTCTGGAATTTATTTTAAAGATTGTATTGTAAAATGATCTTTTTAATATTTTTTTTGTGAAGATCATTGTCATATGAAAATTGAACTTCATTTTTAATTAGAAAGAAAATATATAAATCTAAATTCTCTTTGATTTTTTCATATTAATTATATATATATATATATATATATATATATATATATATCATAATTAAAATTGGTAATAAATAAATATTTTTAAACATATAAATTATATTTTAGATTTATCATAAATAATTTATATTATGATATAAATTATTTTTAACTATTAATAATTTTTTAAAATAAATAAAATATAATTTAAAAATAAAGATAAAAATGATAAATTAAAAGGGATAGAAAAATTAAGAAAAGTCTTACAAATGTTCTTATTTAATATAATTATTTTAATATATATATATATATATATATATATATATGTGTGTGTGTGTGTGTGTGTGTGTGTGTGTGTGTGTGTATATACAGTATCTCAGTGTCTTATATTTTTTATATTTGTCATGTCTCGGTGTTTGTGCCCCTGCAGGATAGGTATCCTTGCCGGAGTTTATGTTTCATAAGGAAGAACACTCCTTATAGGCTAGGTAATATATTTGCATCTTCTTTAATCTTTGGTAGAGAGGAGAGCAATAGATAAAAAGAAATATATGAAAAATAAGTTAGAGGTGAGAAATAGATAAAACATAATTTGAATTTTAAGTTATTTGATAAGAAAAAATAGATAAAAAATAAGCAAGAGATAGATAAGTAATAAAGGTAAGTGAAAAACAAAGTAAAATAAGTAGTGAAACTCATAAAAAAATTAAAATAAAAATTTCTCTATTTCATTTATACTAAACAATAGAAATTTTTAATAACTTAAAAATTTCTTCACCTCTCCTCTTTTCTCCTTCATAACAAATAGAGCGTTAATGAAATTATTTGCTTAAAACCAAAATTAACCTTCATGGCGGCGTTGAACGCAATGTTGGCACCGCAGCCACAGCCATAGAGGTAGCATCTAGAAGAGTCTCCATAATCCTTTAGCCACTGCTCTCCATTGGGGTCGCTGACTTGGTTCTTAACCCATAAAACGGCGTCGCGCGCGTCGTGATACTGCGTCGGGAGACGGTTCTCCGGCGCGCGGCGGAAGGCGACGGAGACGACGATGGAGGGGATGTCGCCGGCGATTTGCGCGCATTTCCGGTGGGTGCCGACGTGGGCGGGGCTGAGGAACACGAAGCCGCCGTTGTGGAAGTAGATCAGGATGGGTAGCCGGGCGACCGCGTTGTCGTTGGAAGGGAGCTTCGCTGGTCGGAAAATTCGGACCCAGGTTTTCTTGTCGGAGTCGATGGTTATGTCTTTGGAGACGGTGGAGGTTCCCGGCAAGGGCTCGGGGTTGGCATCGGCTGTCGGGGAGTTGTAGCAGCGCGTGACGGTCCGTCGGGGTGAGGGTGATGCCGATGTGCTTGTAGGGGTCGAATTTGGACATGTTTTTTTTTTCTTTTTTTCTTCTTTGGGTGTGGTGATGGTTGAAGAGCGATCAAGAGGATATAATGGAGACGTAGAATTGTGAGGTTTCGGTTAATGACATGCATGCATGCAACCACGTATGGTGTGCGAGAGTTTTTCTTGGTGCGGGGAAGGGTAATTACTATAGATAGTGTAGGTCAGCCCAACATGTGTAACATTTTACACCAAGTGAATTGATAAAGTGTGCTTTTGTGTTGAGATGCCATCAAAGGTTTGACTCTTCCCTCGCGAGATGGCGAATTGTGGAGACACTAAAAATTTGGGGTTGGAGTGTAGATTTGATATTACTATTACCTTTTAATTACATTTAATTAACAGGTTATAAGATTTATGTAAGATAATGGATAAATACTTACAAGATACTTATTTTTTCTTCCATCTTAATCTTACTTTCATTTTATTTTTCTTTTTTCATTTTCATTATTTATCACATCTATTTTCTTTTTCTTTTTCTTTACTTTATCTCTTTTTTCTTTCTACCCATACACCCCAAAAATGGGGTGTAAATTTATTGTTACTCTAGAATAATGTATTTTATTTTATTAATGTTAAACGTTTAATATTTTTTATTCTTATTTTATAATTATCATGATATAAAACCTTATAGTATGTACGAAAATAATTGTGACCTTTTTTTTTCTGTTTTGAAAAAAAAATTTAAATTTTAATATTTTAAACTAAATAAATAAGCTAAGTAATAAAAAATATATAATTATTTCTTAGGAATCCTTGAAAGACTTATTTGATATTATAAATATATAAAAAGGATAAAACTAATATTAAATGGTGGCAAAGAGGGTCAATGTAAATTTTTTTACATTTCTTAGTATAATTTTTAAAGTAATTATTATAAAATTAATAAACTTACTATACATGACAGTTTGTAATTGAATGACATTATAAAAATATTTACAATATATACATACATATATATATATATATATATATATATATATATATATATATAATTTTTTATAATGTGAATAAAAATAGAGATTGAAGTGTGAATAAGATTATAAATTGAGATTAATGAGATTTGAATTTAGGTTGAAGTCTTTAAAATCTCAAAAAATAAGAAATAAAAATTAAAGGAAAAATAGAGGAATTAATATATGCAATGTAACTCATAAAAAAGACAATGAGTTAAATAAGTTCACCCTTGAATTCAAGCTACTTTGCTAACTAGGTGCACAGGTAAAAAAAAAATCTAGTTATGTAGACATATGTGACTTCAAAAATGCTAATAATATATTTTTTAATAACTTTTATTGTAAGTAACTTTCATACTGCCGCTTCAAAAAACTTTCATACTGATTTTGCTGATAACAACTTGAGCCAAATTATGATTAATCTTTTAATAAATAAAAGAATAAATATGTAAAAAAAAGCGTAATAACTTTTCTTAATTCATGGTATAGTAAAACATGTAATAAAAAAGTAGTAACTGTATAGTTTAGAGCTACTTATTTAAGAAATAATCATTTATTTTTGTCAAAATTATTTCTTTAAAATAAACTAAATTAAACCCAATTTATAAATTTAAAATTAAAAAATTTTAATAACTTTTCTTAATTTATGGTATAGTAAAACATGTAATAAAAAAGTAGTAATTGGAACCACATATTTAAGAAATAATTATTTAGTTTTGTCAATTTTCTAAAAGAAAGTATTTTTAACTATTATTCTTTAAAATAATCTAAATTAAACATATATTTATTATATAAAAAATCAAATTAAAAAAATATTTGATCATATTAATAATTAAAAACATTTAATAAAATTTGTTAGATATTCATTAATTAGGATATCACTAGAAGAAAAAAAATTATTACCTACAACCATAAGTCATCAATATATCCATAATGTCGTCGGTAACACAACTTTTTTGACATATTACTGACAAACACATCTCAGTCGAAAATAAAGGTGTCGGTAACTTTTTTCAATAGTCAAAGGGAAACACCGTCACTACGTGCTAACAATCAAACTGTTGATATATTTTCCAGTTATTGATTGTTGTAATCCATTGCTCATTATTGATGACAAAGCTTTAGGTAATTAGCTAAATTTTTTTTTTTTCACGAAAGGTTGTCGGTAAACAAACCATTCTATCAGAAAAGAAAAGTTTTATTAAAAAAAAATTATTTTTAGATTATTTTAGTAATACATAATTCATTATTTTAATTATATTATTTGTTCTAATTATATTAATTATTGTAATTAATTTCTATTATATTAATTATTTATCAATATTAATTAAAATATTATTCTAGAAAACAACCCAAATAAAATAAATCATAAGATAGTCTAATAATCCTCACAAACCATTAAATGAGTAATGAAAATACAATCCATAAACCATAAAAAAAACCCAAGATAATGTAATAATCCTCGTAGTGCTCATCCAAAAAATCATTATCTGATGCATCCTCCTCCTCGATGCACTGGTGAGGCTGACGTTGAGGCTGCAGGTCATACACCCTAAGCTACTACTACAATAGTGCCAAACATTGCAAGATATGCTCTTGTCGAGCCATCATCACCCACATGAGCTCCATCATCTCCTCCTGTTGCGTCATTCTCTGCCTCAACTCGACAATTTTAGTGCAAACTCTTAAGTGTGGTGGTTCCCACTACCATATCATAAGGGTGTGCAAAATATCCAATTTACTAAAACCAATCCATATCCACACTGCTTCGCTTCATTATAAATCCATTTTAATTGATCGGTTATTATCCAAAACCAATTATAATGGATTGGTCATATATCCATATCCGTTTTTGCAACCAGTTATTATATCCATATCCATTTTTGCACAATTGAAAACTACTATACTATCTTAAAATATAATTCTCTCTCCGTTTATCTTAAAAGAGTAATTTTAAGATTCTCCCTTACTTTATTCCAAAACATAATTCTTCTTGGCTACACCAAACCGTTTATTTTTATATGTTTCTCTCTCTCTTTGTGCAAAACTCTTTCTAATTTGTATATTTCCAATAAAACAAAGAGTGAGTCAGCGATTAGGGGTTTTCGAATTTCTATGTTTTTATTAATATTTATTTATTTATATGCTAATAATAATTAATAACATCTTTACTTATTGCAAAAATCACTATTAACTATGCCTATACAACAAAGTAACATGAACGTGTTTATATGTTATAGAAAATGTGTACCAATATTGTTAAAGAACAATGCTAAATATCAAGAGATACACAAGTTACTTTTGTGTTATAAAAAGAACGTGTTAATATTATTAAAGAATAATACTAAAATGGCAGTAAAAAAGTATTGTTTTTCAACTAATCGATTTTAAAGAGAATTTAAAGAAAATACATTTTTTAAAAATAATATAGCATAATAATTATGTAAATTTAGTTATTAAATTTACATTGTATTAATAAATTAAAAATTTTTAAAAATTGTCAAACCATAACCAAACCAAACTGTAATTTGTGTTTAAAAAACTTAAAGAATTGTGTAAAAAACTAGTTTATGATTACAGTTTAAAATTGATTTTAAAAGCAGTTTTAAAACTAGTTTATGGCTCAAAATTGGTTTTAAAACCAAACTAATTTTGAACCATAAACCAGTTTTAAAACCAATTTCAAAACTGGTTTATAGGTTAGAATTGGTTTGAAAATTACTTTTAAACTATGAATCGGTTTCAAAACGATTTATGGTCGAAAATCAGTTTTGAAATTGATCTAGTTTTAAAACCAATTTTGAGCCATAAATCGGATTTAAAACCGGTTTCAAAAAATCCAAACCAGTTTAATGGATATGGATTTTAAATCTAATCCATTTAAATGGATATGGATTGGATATGGATTGGATTTTTAATCCATGCCCACCCCTAACCATACCCTTGACTAGGCTTGAAAAAAATATTGCTACCAACAACCTCCACCCGCGTCTGCAGCTCCAAACGTTCTTCTACCTTGGGATTAGTTGGGTGGATGTGGAGGGAAGATGTTGCCTGAATCCTATGTTGAGACAACCTTGCCTCATACTTCTCCTGTTATGAATAAACACACAAATTACAACATAATATAATAAAACAATACATTATAGAAAAAAAAGCATAAAAAATAAATGAGAAATACTTAAGTGCGCCTCGAGTACTCATATACAAAGTTGACACTACCCTTCTTAACATAGGTCCGAAGATGGAGCTTTTTAATCTTTATGTTACAGTCAAGCTCTCTAGCCTACAACATAAGCACAAATGATATAATAATAATTATTATATAACATCAAAATTAAAAGTTAAAAGTTAAAGATAGCTTTTTAATATACCATTCAAAGAGCATGCTCAACTTAGGTGATGGATCCTTTTGCATGCAGACCACCACCGATTTTCAACACCTTATTTTTCTTTGCCTAGGCTATTTTTTCTAAATGTAGTCAAAGCCCAATGAATACAAAAGGCATCCGACCCTCCCTCTCGTATCTAGTCAGGACATTGTCTCGACATGCGGGCATCCCTAAGCATATCGAAGAGGCAATGGGAGGCTTTGTGGTAAAATTCCACTACACTAACGCCTCATCCTCAACCCTCCATGTGACTTTAGCTAATGTGAAGAGAACATAAATAATATTTGTTTTAATATAAGTTAATGAAATAATAAACTAAAATGACACAATTGATTGAATTTAAATTTGCAATGTAACCAAAAAGCATCTAGGAAAGTCCTTTTATCTTTTTCCTCTATCTTTCCCCACTTAGTCTAAAGAGATCGATACTACCTTTTGATAAGCCAAGTGATGGCCTTCATTGTTGCTTTCGAAGGAAAGAACTATTAGACAAATGGCATGGGATTCTAAAAGAGGGATGAATTGGATTGTGAAAATTAATTTGCCCCAAAAGTAATCCAATCCCTCCAAAAATTGCTTTATCATAGTTTTACCAATTGATTTAAAATGTTAGTGATGTAGAGATAGGATCATACAATGTATAATGAAATGATATAATCAAGAAAATGTAGAAAATAAAAGAGTATAGGTGAGAAAGATTGAGACAAATATTTTTATATTGGTTTAGTTACTACCATTGTGACTTACATCCAGTCCTCAGTAACCCACTAAGATTTTCCACCAATCTTGCAAAAATTCTTCCTAGAAAACTCACATCAAGATGCCTTCTTAACTTCTTTAAGCATACTATTGGATAACCCTCCAAGAACTTAGAAAAACTCCTTATAGACACCCTTCAACAAGAAACCTTTGTAAGATTCTCTTTCTCTCAATCAATACACGCCCCTAAGACAAGAAAGAAATCACCTATATGGTTGAACAAATAAATTGAAGTCCTCTTTGCTTTTTCTGTCCCTTGAGAGAACCAACCAATGAGCACAATGAAGATTTTTTGAAAGCTTGTAAACTTTCTCTAAAACATGTGTATTTTGTACTCCCTCTTTTATGATCTCATATGTTTATAATGAAAGAAAAATGTTTTTATATCATATTAAAACCATAGCTCAAGATATAGACAATTATTTTGTTATTTTCAAGCTTCTGTCACTAATGTAATCAATTACTGCCTCTCGTAATTAATTATTTTTTCAACATAAAGCTTGGGTTTAAAAATATGAACCACATAATTGATTATTAACCCACGTAATCGATAACTCCAAAGATTACTACTTTTTAACAAAGCTTTTCATAAAATTTGTAATCAATTACCTTAAGTTGTAATTGATTACCCTATTCTTAAGTGTTGAAAACAAAATAAGAACAATGTAATGGATTACAGTACTTCGTAATATATTACAACATATTCAAAAACACATTTTCAAACTTAGAAAATCATCTTTAACCTTTCTATTTTCAAATAACAATTAAACTTTTGTTTAACAAAATGAATCAGAGGTTAATTAACAAATTATTTCACACTTGTTCATTTTATTTGGAAAAACATTTCACTTGATTGTTAATTTATTAGGTTTTATGGCTCATGACTTTGGATTCTCAAATTGCCAAGTAAAGCCTAAGAAAACTAAAACCTTCAAGACACACCACACATACATAAACATAAACACAAAGCATTTACAAGAAACCATCACATCAAATGCCAGGTCAATCATCAAAACTATAAAGGATCTTCAAGCTTCCATCATCCTTTAACCATTCTTCACAAGAACCTTTACAGTAAAAACATATCAAACACAAATTTTTTACTTGCTAAAAATTGTACTAAAATACAATAAATTTATTTTAATTATTTTTTACCTACTACCAGTCGAATAAATAATAAGTTGACTATTAACCATAACCTTAAGGTTGTTGTCCTTTAGGAGTGGGGAATAGTCGCTACTAATTTCCTCTTCCTCCATCTGATGGTCATCATGTGTGGTCCCTTCCACCCTTAGATGTGTGTTGAACCCCAAGGTAGGCATCATAGTGATTCCTAGGACGTCCTTAGCGAATGAGATGTTGAAGTTGTTGTAGCTAAAGGTTTAGGCATGCCTGATGGAGGTGCATTCGACATTGATAAGGGTGGCAATATGGGCCTAACCAGATTGGTCAACCCGCATAACCCGGTAAAACAGGTTGGGTTAGGTTATGTATTTTAACCCTTCAACCCGACGGGCCAAATGATGGGATGGGTTGAGTTGACTCGTTGGGTTGGCTTCTTTTTTTTTAGCTTGAGCCTTTGAGTTGAGATTGTATTATAGTTCATATAATATTTAAGATTATAGCTTCTTTTTATTTAAATATGTCATATGTGAAGTCTCAAGACAAAAAGGTAAATTTTGGTGGTCATTAGAATTTAGGACAAATAAAAATTGTTACTTAAAGTTTATGATAAATTGATTATTCCTTAAGTACTAAGTAGGTTTTTTTTGTTTACTAATTTAATAATATTTTTTCTATTTTTTAATTTTATATTTGATCATAAAATTTGAAAAAAATTTAAAGCAAAAAAAATTAAATGATTTATAATTTTTTAATGGGGCAGCAGGTCAACCTACCAACCTGTCATAGGTTGGGTTGGGATTCCCAAACCAATCAAAAAATAGGTTCAACCCAACCCAACCTATTTTTCGGGGGGTTGAAGGCAGGTTGGGTTGACCCATTTTGACACCCCTAGGCATTGACATGAATCCAGTGGGGATGAGCATAGGCATGTGCCATGGTGGAGGTATAGTCAATGGTCGCGATGCAAGAAAAGACAATGACAGAGTAGATGTCAATGGCATGGACATGAATTCATCGGCAACATGATGAGTCACGAGCTGTGCTTAGGTAAGTTGACGACTCGAAGAATTGTCATCAACGACCTTCCCTTTTTCTATACCACTAATAGGGGTGGGTCACCAAATTTCGATGCCATGTCTATACATATATATAGAGCAACTATTATTATTGTTTTGTAATTTAATTTTTATTATTTAATCGTTTAATAAAAGTATTCCAAAACTATTTAATTTTGAGTGCTAATTAAATTTTAAAATTTTAGTGATAATTTCTTTAAAAAAATTTAAGAGACTTAGTTCCTATCTAAATTTTATAAGTCTTAATTTTAATTTAATCATATTTTTACAATTAGTTATTTATGTAATTGATTTTTAATTTATTATTTATATTTACTTAAATTTTACATATTTAATATTTTTTAATTTTATTATTAAATTTTACTTATTATTTTATTACTAATTTTTACTTAAATTTTTATTTTTTTAATTTATATTTACTTAAGTTTTACATATTTAATCTATTTACTTAAATTTTACTTATTATTTTATTACTAAATTTTACTTAAATTTTTATTTTTTATGTATTTATATTTACTTGAATTTTACATAGTTAATCAGTTTACTTAAATTTTATTATTAAATTTTACCTATTATTTTATTATTAACTTTGCTTAAATTTTTATTTTATTATTTATATTTACTTAGTTTTTACATATTTAAGCAATTTATTTCTTAATTTATTATTTTAATTTTTACTATTCAACTAATTTGTGGCAAAAATATAACAAACACAATTCAATAACAAAGAACTTAATCAATTAACTGTTTAATTTCTTAACAGTAATAGAACCACTTCAGAAAAGACATAACAAAGGTATAATAGACACAACTCAGTAACAACTAGGGTTGCCCGTGGGCCTAGTCCGAAGGGGAAATGACCTAAGCCCCATGGTTAGAAGGGACCCAAAAATTAAAAAATGTCTATATAGTTGTGTAATATTTCTTTCTATATTATTCTATGTTATTTTTATAAATAAATTAAAATTATTGTCTCGTTTTATGTCTCTTTCTATCCAAATCAAAATGTGACTTTGATTAGAAAGTATCACTCTTAGTTATTAGTTATTTTTCTTGATGTGTTACATACATAAATTCATATTCAATGAATTTTTAGCTAACTATGACATATTAACATGTAATAGACCTGTGATAATAAACTTAAAGTATTTGCTTTTTTAACAAGATAAAAAAACACAAATCAAAACTCAAATTATAAAATGAATTAAAATGAAAAGTTAGTATATTAATAAAGAACAAAAATATGTATAACTTTAAACTAAAATGATGATATTTGGTTGATGATAGACGATGGCGATGATGCTGAAATAGAAAAAGCGCACAAGAAGGGGGGTTGAATTGTGCGTTTAAAACTTTTTCGAAATAAGTAAATAAGTATGAAAAACGTTTTCAAGCTTAGGGATAGAGAGAAGGATAACACAGAAAGTTTTTATATTGGTTCACTCAACCTGAGCTACGTCCAGCCCCTTCACCCAGAAGGTGTTTACTAACCAACCTTAGGTTACAAGTATTGTTCGCAGCGGCCTCTTCAGGCTTTACACAACAATCACCTTAGATTGCTCAACCCAAGTATTCTTTTTCACTAAGCCTCTCCAGGCTTTCACAACACAAACAAGAATTTTACAAGGATATCAATTCACGTAGTAAGGATTTGAAATATAAAGCTCAAAACACTCTGAAAATCTTTACAAGATTTTTGTTATCGTCTACTGGACGTTTCTATCAAATATACAGAAATTTTTATGTTTGCTAAGATTTTTTACATAAGGCACGTATTCTAATTTTATTCGTTCTTCCTTGGTGCATATATATATAGTCTTTAGGGAAAAGATCCGTTGTAGAAGACTTTGACTTCATTATGCAAGGAAAGGCGGGCATACTATATTTTCAGAAGAAATAGGCGTTGTAGCTTTTTGACTTGCACTAAAACGGAAGGTGCAGGACTGTGCTGACGATCTGTTTTTCTAAACATTCTTCATTCGGCATGGCAATTTGATAAGTTGACTTGCTTTATCTGTTTTGCTGCGCTCTTGCACTAGAATGATTCTGATAATGTTTAATGATTCAAACAATTTGAATGTTAGATCATAAGAGTGGTAATATGTTAGTTTCGAGGAAAACTAGCATAAATAAATTGGACGTTCAAAATAAAACTTAATCGTTTGAATATTTGTTGCTGGTAGCTTGTATCTAATATTTGGATTTGTTCATGAGATAAGATTTTGCTTCGGACAGTCATCTTTAGTTTGTTCACTGGACGGTCTTCTATAGCGAGTCTTTTGGACGGTCTTCTTTAACACGTCTACTGGACAGTCCACATAAAGGTAGCTTGTTTGCTGTGATAGGGTTAGTCCCTAGGCAGAAACTTGATTATTAATAAGTTTGTTATCTTCAAAACTTTGAGGGTTTAGACGCTTCTACGTCTTTGGTTCCAACAAATGCCAAAGCATTTTCTTTAAGGGGGACAAATATAAAATTAAAATTAAATTATAATTTTAAAAAAATATTAAATTTAACCAACAACTAAAAAATTCATAATAATTGACCATATATCATGAAAATCAAAATTATATAAATTAAACAAAAGATACAAGACTATAATGCTATAATGAAAGAAAAGAGATTTATTTTTTAAAATTCATAGTAGTAATTATAATAATAAGATATCTTTATTAATTATATTTAGATATCATGTTTAAAGTTTTAAAAGCATAATTGACTCTCAAATTTTATTAAAGCAAAATTTAATTTTTAACTCAAAATAATAAGAATAATACACGGTTTGCTTCAAACAATGAAATAATACTTCTTTCATTTCTTTTTATTAAGAAAAATTTAGGAAAAAAATAAAAAGGTCTTAAAAAATTGTTGGAAATGATGGTTGTATAGTGTATACTTTTTAGGAGGTGTATTTATCTGAAGTGGTAAAAGAGATAGGAAGGAGAGAGAAAAAAATGTGAGCATAAGAGATATGATAAGAAAGGAATAGAAAAATAGAAAGAAAAATAAAATGGAGGAGTTATAAAAAATAAAATCGTATAAAGTCATTATATGTTTTTCTCTTTTAGGAGGTGGTCTTATATATAGATATTTATGTGTGTGTGTGTGTGTAATTTTTTTTGGGGTGTAAATTGAATAATAGAAGACAACGTAGGAGTAAATTGAATGAAAAATGTGATACATCTTTTTGAAATTTGTTAAAATTATGTTATTTGCTTAATGTAATAAAATGTATCATTTTTCATGAAATTACGTGTCTATTTTTTATGGAATAGATATTTACATTTTTGAATACTTATATATATGGAGATCTTATATATTGTTTCGCCCTGGCCTATAAAATGTTAGGACCGACCTTGATAACAACAAAAACCAGACAGTCCAATAACAACTCAATATACCAATAATAAATTAAGATTGATGTTTCACATATTCAATTCATTAAATGGTAAGTTTTTTGAGAATAATAATAACAATGCTTTGATTTAATATGTGTTTATTATTTGAATAAAGAAATATAAATAAAAACTAAATAATTACTTAAGCAATTAGATCTTCACAACAACCACTGTATAGCACAATATGGACAGTCAGTGAAACAACTTCAAACATTTACAAAAAAGATAACAACACATTTAGACGAACATACATTAAAAACAAAAAGATCTCCAATCTAGTTCTATAAAACAAATCCAATAAATCTGGGAACCCAACAACAAAAAATCTCAAAGTTGCAATCCTTAGCTCAAAATCCCTACAAACATAGAAAGATGATATGGAAGAAAAAAAATGAAGCATAAACCAAAGGAGATGAAGAACTTATCAAGGAGAACAAATAAGTAGAGAAGAAGATAAAAGAAAATAGGCAGAAGAAAAAGGAGAAGAAGAAGAAGAAACCTTCCTTTGGTGTCTAATGCCATAAGGGTGGATAGCGAACACGAGATTGGCGTGGGAATGATAGAAAAAACGAAAGAGTGAAATGGAGAAGATGAGCAAAATGGGGAAGATGAGTCGTGGTGGCTCATTTAGAAATAACTTACCGACGACTTACCGACAGGTTAACAACCGATAATGAAAAAATACCCTTACCGACGATGAAACCACTAATAAGGGAAAACAACATTGAAAATCCAATAGTCACTTACACTTTGTTTGGTAGTGAGGATGGAAATAGAATGAGTGAAAGTGAATAGATGAGAAAAGAATGAAATAGAAATTAATAAGAAATAGAGAAAAAGTTAAGGTTGTTTGGTTGAAAAGAAATAGAAGATAAATAAAGTGGAAATAAATTTGTGGAGTTGTTTGGTTTGCAAGAAAAGAAAAGAAAAGAAATTAAATTATTAGTAAAATACCATTTTACCCTTAAACATAAATACATGTTTTCAAATTCTTTTTTCATATAATTGATTTTGGGATCAACTAGATCGATTAAATTGGACCTCCAAAAAAATGTTGAAGAAATTCAAGTAATATAATCAATTTGTTGGCCAAACTTAATCGATTTAATAGGAGGTCTAGAGAACATCTATTCTAATTTATTCACATATAATTGATTTGACCTTCAACAAAATCGATTTTGTTGGAGCTCTAGAGAGCATCCACTATGAATTTCATGCACATAAAATCGATTTTGAACGCTACATAAATTGATTAAGATGAACTTCTAGAGACCATCTTGTAGATATTGAATACAAAGAATTGATTTACCTTCATACAAAATCGATTTTGTATGAAACTCCAAAGAGAATCTCTTGAAAAATTGAGGAAATATAATCGATTTTCCCACAAGTGAAATCGATATAGTTGGACCTCCAGAGAGCATGGATTCAAGTATTGAGTGATGAAATCGATTAGGAAGCCTAGAAAATCAATTATATTGGCAATTGAATCTATGTTAAGCCACTCTAAATTATGTCAACCTGTCAGAACAAAATAGGCAATTAAATCCAATAAAGTAAAATTGCATGAACAAATTAACAAAAATATATGCTAAAAGAATATACTTTAACACTTTAATAACAAATTATCACTTAAATGACCACAATCATTGCACTTAAGTTTCATTAATAAAAGTTCAATAGTTCATAATAACAATCCAAAATAGAAATTCATAGTGCATGAAGAAAGACACACTTGTTCTACACATGTAGACAAATACGATGTAAACAAGTAGATATTACACACGGATGTCAATAAATAACAAAAACTTCATTCTACTTCGATGGCCTATGATGGTAAACTTGTTGTCAACCCTTTTGAATCCCTTATCAACGATAGTGGTTAAGTTGTCTATTTCGCCTTGTAAACCTTGAATTCCACTAAAAATTCGATTTAGCATATCATTATTAGGGGCTACTTAGGGTGTGAAAGAAGAGAAAGCAATAGGTTCATCACCATCTTTGGATTCAACTTCATCCTTTCCCTGGTGTTGTGGCTGGTTCACTCTTACATGAGCATGTTGCCATAATCCATTAACTTGTGTCACATTCAATTTCTTCATACTGTGTTTATTGAATTTATTAGACCAACCAAGCCCAAACTCGGCCTCCATAGAGAGATCAACACGATGATGTTCCATTATCTTTGTTATTAGTAAACTATACGAAAAGGGCATTTAATTGTCCTTGAACTTCAGCATATATTAACATATGTAGTGTAGCTAGTTGATTTGAATTCGTTGTTTCATGGCCCAGAGTATAAAAATGTCTTCCTGCATAATGGATGCATAGTTGCTCCCACGTGGGATTCAAATGTGCATACAGACATAATGCAACAATCTATCTTCAACTGTTAAACTACTAGCATTTTTATATATACGTAGCTGCAATCCTGGTTTAAGTATCGTAGCCAATGCCTCATCACGATCATAATTCACCTAGTCACGTATTTTTGAAAGTTCAAACTTGTGGCCTTGGTACTTTAATTTAGCTAAACTCAACCAATCACGTGGTCTGACTCGAATCTTAACTTTCAAAACCTATATACACAAGTCACCATTATCTAAAATGCTCAAGTTGGCATAGAATACCTTAGTCAAGTTGGGGTAGTAGGTACCATCTAGTGGCACAAATTCTTCAACCCCTTAGAAGGAGAGTAGTTCATGAAATTGAAGACCACTTGACTGAAAGTATTCAAAATCCATTATCTTCGGATGGATGATGTTGGAACTAAAGACGTTTGAAAGCATCCAATTCCTCAAAATTTTGAAGATAACAAAAGTTATTAAATTCTAAACTTCTTAAATATTTGTTCTTGCTATTCAGTAAAAAGTCATTAAAAAAAAGTCTAATGATATTTCATGAAAACAAGCATCCAACACGCCACTTTATATCTAGCATCCAAATTGCTTTATTTTAAATATACGCGCTCATTATGAAAAAAGTCCAATACCTTATCTGAAATGTCTTAAAATTTAATTAAGTTTTAATCGACTTATTCCTGTATGTTTTGAAACTTATGTTTTATCCTTTTCTTATGAGACCCAACGTTAAAATATCTCATATTAAATGCAAAGCAGATATGTTTTTGTGTATAAGTACAAAGTTGCAGGAAAGTAAGTCAACCTATCAAGCTACCAGACCAAAATAAGGAATCACTACAACATTTTTGGTCTATGACTACACATAAAAAGTGTTGCCTAATGTGAAAAAACCGTTGTCTTTTACATCCGGAACAGTTTGCAAAGTGTGGTAGTCTAAGGCGTTGCCTATTCATTTGACAACAGTTTTGTTAAATATAGGCAACAGTATTAAAAAACTGTAGCCATTGGTGTGATATATACAACGGTTCTAAAAATATTCTACGAGAACGGTTTTACATTGTTGCTATATATGACAATAGAAAAAACTATTGTCTATGGATGTCAAAGGGTACACTAACGTAAGTGTTGTTGTTAAGTTTAGACAACATTTTTTTAGTTGATCAACGATTTTACTTTTAAGAATATACAACAATTTTTTTTTATGACAACGATTTTGATTATAAATATAAGAAATGATATTTCAGCAACACCATCTGAGAACAACTTTTTAAATATTTTCATTGTTAACAAAAGGACTATTCTTTAAGGTATAATAACTTGTATGTACTAAAAAAAAAAAGATAATCACTAATCATCCATTATTATTCATCAAAATTACATTATAATTCAAAACTAGTCATAATAATAAAATCACGTGAGTCTTTTGTATATTTCTGAGCCCACACTCAAGTCATGCTATTTTATACAAATTGCCAAGTCTTTGTGTAGCATATATATTTTCTTGAGATGAAAATAAATCCCTGTAGATTACAAAAAAAAATTTGTGTTATATATATATATATATATATATATATATATAAAGATCAATAACATATGGTAGAAACATGACATCCAAGACTCCAACTTAGCCTTCATATAACATAATGCCACATTAAATAATATGCTGATATCCTTATAATTTTTAATTCTCGATTTAAATTAATATTTATAAACAAGAAAATTTATCTTATAACACTTCCTAAAAAGATCATAGCTTATGCAACCATGACACTACACCTAATATTGACCCAGAAGAGTGTAGAATGGTAAGCCACATATAGCATAAAGGGATTCCAATGTCTTCCCTTTGTCCCATGCCTTCCACTTACTTTACAAATTGATGGTGGCTTGCACGTGTATGCTTTTCAAAGAGAGAAATAAAGGTCTTATAGAGCCACACCCTTGGCAGAGTATAAGGATAACAAATGACTTGAGTAAAACAGAACATAATATAAACATATATAATATATGCTTTTCTTTTCCTTAAAATGTATAACGTAGCATCAACTTACTTTAAATTGATAACTTAAGTATGTCGTATTTTGGAGTAGTAATTCTAATAATTTTATTTTTAAATAATTAGTCTGATAATAATTATACTTTTTTAAAATAATTTATTGCATTCTACACATACCTGTTACATTTGTAAGTTTCTAATTCTCCAGAGATGCTTATTTCTAATCATCTAAGAAAAAATGGTTAATAATAAACTAACAAAAAGAAATAATATGGTTGATAGATATGAAAATTAAGAGTAAATGAAAGCAGAGTGAGTTGTGTTACTACTACAGATATTGGTTTACAATGAACATACATGATGTATATTATATATACACAACACTTATGCTGTTATTTTTAATACTATGTAAGCAATACGTGATATATATTATGGTCTTACTACTTGCCAAAATATATAGATAACACATACCAGTGACTAATCAAAATTCCAATGCCTTCCTTTTGTCCCAATTAATAGAGGGCTGGATTTCTAGTACCTTTATTAAACAAATGGGTTTGAAAATGAGACATCTCATTTCTTATTCTTAATCTTCCTTTCCAAGGCACCTTTAAATTAAATCAAATAATTCCCTAGATAAACAAAATAGATAATAGAAAAGAGAAAACAAACCATGGCCATCTTTTCATCAAGACAGAGAAAATGAATAGATGCGAAACTTGTTCTCCACCTTGACTTTAGGAGTTAATTTGATTTCTCAACCAATCAATGATACACTTGAAAATTGGTATCATTGAATTAAAATAGAAGAAGGTGTATTCAACCAACCCATTATGATTACATGCTAATAGAATTATAACAAAAGTTATAGCATTAGGTTGGGCATCTTCTTTTCTCCTAAGTTCATAAGCAGTTAAGGCCTCTGCACCTTTACCATGTTAAAGATAGCTCACTGTGATGGATGACCAACTTATCAGATCAAGCTTCTTAACATCATCAAATGCTTTTGGGCAATCCTCAATAATACTACACTTTGAGTACATAGTCACTACTAAACTACCACCAGTAGATACATTTTCTTATAAGCCCAATTTTCCAATGTACCCAAATTCATCCAAGAAAAATTTAACACAGACACATCAGTACTTAAGAAATTAAAATTCTCAACTTAATCCTTAAGAATCACCAACATTTGTGATATTTAGAGAGTAATGTAATATTTTTTAGGGCAAATTTAGGGGTTTCACTCTAATTTTTTCTAAAACAACACAAACATAGATAATAGGCAATAGATATTATATGAATGAAAGGAAACTTTCAAATACTGATGTTGAAATACCACTACAAAAATCTTCTTCGGTTTAAAGTCATTAGCCTATTAATGACCCTTGGGATCGAATAATCCAGTTAATCTCAACCTAGAAAGAGCAAAACTATAGGAACAAATCAAAACGACGATTCTCAAAATATAGCAAAAGAGTAGAGAAAACCCTACCTGCTTGCCATTGATGATGTGATTAACAACAAACGGATCCACATAGGTGATGAAGCCGAAGCCCCTAAGTCGACCCATGTGACAATGTTTCATGATAATGGAGTCTATTTTTTCTCTGTACTTCTTAAAGTACTTCACAAATGTCTTTGCACCCAAATCCAATCAAATTGTTTGGTGAAAAATAAATGATGATAAAATTTATTAAAAATGAAAGGTATGATTATTTTATTTCTAACCCAAGGTGTTGTCCTTGGCTAACCCTCTGATGAAGGTTTTCCTGCATCAAAAGGGAAAATAAGAAGCAAAATGCATAAGGGGGAAAAAAGAAAACATGACAGTCTGAGCAAGAAGACAAAGAAGTAGACTTTATTGGCACACAAAAATCTAAGCAATTGTGGACTGAGCAATCATAATTAGGATTAGCCAATGCAAGATATGGTTGGTGAAGCTGTTAGGGTTTGAATCACAGATTTGAGAACTCAGCACAAAATGGGAGAAACGTGATTTAAAAAAAATTGGAAGAGGCAGGGAAAGGAAAATTAGTGAAAAAAAACGCAACAAAGGGAGAACCATATAAACATTTTTTTTATATTTCCAAAACAAGCATATGAGAACCGTTTTTTTATATTTTTAATAAATGGTAAAAAAATGAAAAAGAAAACCATTGTCTATCAAGTTTTAAGAACAGTTTTCTATTGTAGCATGTAAAAACTATAAACATTTAATTATTACAACAAAGGAGTAAAAAACTGTTGTCTTTTATGATATAAGAGAACGATTTTCAAACATTGTAAAGTTAGGCGTTGCTATAGGCTTAAAATGTTGTAGTGAATGTTCAGAAAAAGAAACTTTAAAACGCAGATCTACACCTTCCTTTTTAGTGCAAAAATAAGAGTTTTTTTGCCTCATCTGCAAGCTCGAAACACACACAACCATACACGACAAAGTTTTAGAACATGTCTTTGAAGATTGAAGCTTGTATATCTCAACGATTATCTTCTCAAGAGCTGTATATATATCAAGTCCGAAGATTCAAAGTGATATAGTGTGCAATCAAGCAACGAACAAAACGAAATCTTTTTGTTGGATGATCTACAAACTCTCTTTCTTTTTCATACTCTTTACTTAGCAAAGTTGTTGTAAACGCTCTTAAACTTTCATATTCTCACATTGTGAGTTGTATTTGGTAAAATACTTTATTCGTGTTGTGAAAGCCTGAAAAGGCTTGGTGACTAAAGAATACTTGGGTTGGTAAGTGATCTTGGGTTGATCGCTTTGTAAGGCCTGAAGAGGCTGGTAGAATACTTATAAGTAACCAAGAGGTTGGTTAGTGAAAATCCTTCTAGACAAAGGCACTGAACATAGCTCAAGTTGAGTAAACTAATATAAAATTTATTGCGTACTTCTTTTTCCTTATCTTTTTATTTGCATCGTTTTGCTTGTTGATAAAGTTTTGTGAAAAAGTTTTTTTAACTCACAATTCAACTCTACTTCTTGTGTGCTCCTTTTTCCTTCAGATGATACCTCTTCCTTGAAAGTCATCAAGAAATACATCTATTTGATCATGTTTGCTAAAATAGTTGCTATAATTCAACATTTTTGCAAGTTTTTGAAGTTGTTGAGGTTGAGGTTGTTCATATACTTTTTGCCTTTTCTTTTCTTTGTCATCTCTAGTTCTTTTTCCTTAGATGAACCAGCCATTCTTACTATTCTGCAATAAACATAACAATGTCTATAAAATTCATGTATCAAATTACCATTGCAATGTATATGATGACCACAAGATATAATATAAAGTTGTCTTAATTACATAACATCATTTGAATTTGTCATACATACACAACATAATTGGAAATTGTCAACACTCAAATATGATCGAAGGAAATTTTCTGCATTATACATTCCAATGGGAATTTGTTTAGATAAGATTACATCATACATGTCATGCAACAGTTGTCCTACATGAAAGACGGTGAAAATATACATTACATAAACATAAAGCTCATTAAAAAAAGTCTCCTATATAGAGGACTTCAGAATACATATCAGTTATAAATAGAGCTCATTGCAAAAACAGTGTCCTACAAATATCAATAGTGGTTATCACACTTCACTAAAATCCAACATCAATCATCATTTTAATCAATGTTGAAAGTCTTAACTAGGGAGGTACATTGAATAGTTTACATTTTTTACGATCATTATTGCATAAGATATCGTAACACTGCATTCAGTGATCATATCTGATATTCATCTCAATTAATGGATCCCACACGTCTTCCTCTGAATACACACTTGTTGTGCTTCTTTTGAAGGCATTAACTTGTTCGTAGATAATGTCACTCAGCAATAGTGACTTGTCGTTTTACTACTTGGGATAAATTCTCAGGCAAAGCATTCTTACTTATAATCACCTCCGCTGCTCAATAAAGACCTGTTTTCAACTTGTCCATTTGAGCATTAATTACATCCACCATAGGTGCCTTATGCTTAGTGCCTCAGGATGTAAAAGTCCTAACAGAGGGATTGGATTGTGCATCATTTAGACTAAATGTTTCAATATTTGGGGTGGAAACATGCATGTCTTCAAAGTTTCTTATATTTGGGTCATCCATCATTATATCATCAAATGCATCATTAAGATCAATGGTCTCATTGTTCTTCTCCATAGCACGATGAATTTGTTTAGGTGTGAATCCCAAATTTCCTATTACACAATTTGAAGCATAAAGCTCCTCAAGAAGATCATAGACTCAGACTTGAGAAGTTCTCTATTTTATAGCAAAAGGTTTAGCCTATGTATAACTACATTTATAATTAATATTAGCCTTTTTAGGGAAAGAATTTAAAAGAAACTGTGTAACACCATTTACTTTTATTAGTTCATCCTAAACCTCGTCCTCAGCCTCAAACCTCCTTGTGAGGGGATTACAAGCGAATCCACTAACATTGTTGAGAAGTCATGTATTTCACGCCATTTATTGTTCATTATCTTTTGTCTGTTTTTGACTTGCTTTTTGGTAACATTTGATAGTCCAGAATCTCGCAAAGTTTTGACAATATTTGTATAAGCTTATGAGGTCCAACTACCATTCACCTTATTTCTTTTCCAAGCTTATTCAACCATTGCATTTAATAGAAGTTTGTTCATATTATCAGTCCATCTCCACACAACACTTGCTTGTCCTTTTCCCTTGTTCATTTTTTATACTTGTCCTATAAATAGATTGTAAATATTCCACCACACAACACTAATAATGGTAAATTTTAAAGTTAAAAAATTCCATCCCACAATAACAATAAAATCACTATTCAAATGTAAATGAAGTTCGTACATAACAAATAATTCAAATTGTAATAAAGTACAATAGGAAACCATGTTCAAATAACACCTACAAGCCCGTAAGAAAAAAAAACTTATCAATGTTAATAATCATTTTATATTGCATTTGCAGTGTTGTCCCTCAAATCTACTTCTGCTCTATAATTGTCATCACGTTGTTGTGTTTGTAATCTATCGACCTCACGCTCAAGTAATTCATGACCAACTTTAGCTAGTATTGATTCATCATTATCCATACCAATTAAAAAATTGTAGAGTATACAACATGCAACCACAATATTTCTCATTGTTTGAAATTGGTAGTGGGGTTTCATGCCACTAGCTATAATGGGAAATCTCTTCTTTAAAACACCAAATGTTCTCTCAATTATATTTTGAAGGGATGAATGTTGACGGTTAAGTAATTCTCAAGGATTTTGTGGCCCTCGAACTGAATACTCCTTCAGGTGGTAATGAACACTACAATACAGTGTTAGAATTTGACTTTAAGCATAAAACTCGCATACTCAAAATAAAATTTTTCTATAGACACCATACATTTTTATCATTAACCTTAGTACATATGTACAAATCATTTTAACTCTAAAAGGAATTTATATTGACCTTCAAGTATTATTAGTTGGTCTTCCCTAGTTAATGCATCTTTTAATATCTTAGAGTCAGATGTCATTCCTTCTCTTCACCTGCTAAGACATGTGAATTTCATGTCAAAATCACAAGCAACAAATACATTTTGCATTAGGTAATCTTTTCTACCATGATATCGAAGGGCTTCTACCCTTGGGAGCTTCACTTGGACATGGGTACTGTTATGATTGTGGGCCGTAACTCATGATCTTCTCGACCCAGTGGCACCGCTGGTGGGATATTACCCATTAGGAAGTTTTTGCCCTTCCCAAGAATCGAACCCCCAACCTTTAGGATGTTGCGGGGGCTAACCCTGGTACTACTTGGGCTATTTTGTTACAGACTGGCCGTAACTTATGATCTTCTCGACCTAGTGGCACCGTTGGTGGGATATTATCCACTAGGGAGTTTTTTCCCTTCCTAGGAATCGAACCCCCGCACCATCCTTAAGTACGTACAGAGGGCTGACCTTGGTACTACTGGGCATATCAGCTCAGTGGCACCAGGGCACCCTTTTTGTTACAGACTGGTCGTAACTCATGATCTTCTCGACCTAGTGGCACCGCTGGTGGGATATTACCCACTGGGAAGTTTTTGCCCTTCCCAGGAATCGAACCCCCGCACCATCCTTAAGTACGCACGGAGGGTTGACCCTGGTACCACTAAGCTGATCAGCCCAGTGGTACCAGGGTCAGCCCTCTGTAGGTACTTAAGGATGGTGTGGGGGTTCAATTCCTGGGAAGGACAAAAACTCCCTAGTGGGTAATATCCCACTAGCGGTGCCACTAGGTCGAGAAGATTATGAGTTACGGTCAGTCCGTAACAAAAATGGCACCTTTTTTGTTACGGCCATGGGCTGTGACTCATGATCTTCTCGACCTAGTGATATCGCTGGTGGGATATCACCCACTAAGGAGTTATAGCCTAAGTGGTACTAGGGTCAACCCTCGTAACATCCTAAAGGTTGGGGATTCGATTCTTAGGAAGGGCAAAAACTCCCAAGTGGGTAATATCCCACCAGCGGTGCCACTAGGTCGAGAAGATCATAAGTTACGACTCACGACTGTAATAGGTACCATCTATGGCTCTAAGGCAATTCTTTGTAAATAAGAAAAAAGATTTACCAAATTACTCATTGATTGAAATAACTATTGTAACATGAACTCAAAACTTATGATAAAATGGTACCTTGAAAAAGAGATAAAATCTACTATTGTTAACTATTTGTGGTGAGATTTTGGTACCTAATAGTTGAAATAAAAGTTCTCCCTCTAATGCAATTATAACATGCAACATAACGTGAAAGTAGCGACTATCGTCTCACTAGATCGATGGAAGAAGAAATAAATTGTTATATTTTTAACATTGTGAGCTATTATATGTAAAAAAATTTGTCGCTTGTTTCTCCACCGTGGAGCGTGTATTACCCTTAACTATATTGGTGCCTCTTAATTTGTATATAATATCACGACACCTCCGTGTATGAACTAGATAATTCATTAACTCTCAACGCTTTTCCTCCCTTCGAGGAACGTCATTATTAACCGAACTATAGATTTTGTTGGACAACAAATGCATCAAATGCAATGCATACCCTATAAAACACAATAAAATCATTGCAGCAACTTACATCCTTTTTTGCAACTGCTGATGAGCATGACTTATTATGGACATATCAACTCTTATTTCACTACTAAGCATTTCCTTTTCATCCAACTTGTAATTGTCAATGTTTGTCATCCGCTCATAACATATGTCTTTTACAAAATTTTCAACACTATTATAATACTCCATTTGACCATTTCAAATACTACATAAGTTGTAATATAAACTTTGTAACTAAAATTATAATTGACATACATATTAATTATATATAATGAGTTAAAATTAATTGTACCAAAATTTAAAAGTCATGGGCATCATAAATATTGATTATACCAAAATTTGTTTAAAAAACAAATAAAAACATTATTTATAAATTGAACATAGTAACATGCCTAAACCCAAATATATATCAACTACAGACAAAAATTAGAGCCAAGCGGGAATAATCTTTTTGCATAATCGATTTTGACATGTTGCTAACACTAGATCTCCAAACAGAGGCACATGCAAGTTGATTAAGTTCAAAAACAAAATTGATTTTGCCAACAAAAGAATATAGATTTAAGCTTATTTTCGCATCACAATCACTGTTTCAAACAAAGTTTTGCAAATTAGAGCTCAATCAACAAAGAAAACAAGTAAATCTAAGCCTGTCTTAAATGAAACATGACCACAATCAATGCATGAAGCATTTGGAATTACCAACCTAGAAATGGGTATTAGCTCAACTTGCTTTATTGGTAGGAGGAAGGAGACTCATGAAACTCACAACACCACCATGAACCAGCTTCAACTGAGAAGAAAATGCACTCACCTCAGCTTGTAAGGAAGACCACAGTCACACTCTGCTACACAAGCTGTTACCATGAGGAAAGCATGCTAGTTAGTTTTGGAAAATTAATTACCATTGTTATTTTCCCGCAAATCCTTTCATTTTTGAGTGGAAATATAAACATATATGAGTCTCACCTATTTTTTCAAAAATTTAATTGCATTTCCACCGTACTAAACAACATGCATTTTACTACTTCCCTTCTCTTCCTTCCTCTCCCCCTTCCTCCCCTCTATTTCTATCTTACTAAACAAAGTGTTAGCAAATACTTGAAAATCGATAAAGGAAAAATAGCCTTAATGATGGCCAAACCATCGGTAAGGGAAAACAAAATCGAAATCCAATAGTCACTTACCGATAGCTTGATTGTTGCTAAGGGAAAATACCCTTATCAACGGTCAAACTATCAACTAAGCCGTTGGTAACTTCATACATAAATTTTTGTTTGAACATGCGACAAATTTATATTGTTGGTAATTCGCACCTAAAATTTACACAAAAATGCACCAAATTACCAACGACTTTATCTACAAAAAAAACATGTACAAGGTCAATTTTCTAACATCCATTGTTATGACTGCTAAAGTCATCGATAAGACTCCTATTTTTTATGAAGCCAAGGCCATTGGGACATATCCATTACAAATACATGATTTTCTTGTAGTAAATAATTAAAACACTCAATATCCTTTATCAAATACCAATAAGATAAGATAAGCATTAGCACCAAAGATAAAGTATTGAAAACAAAATTATTCTACACTCTTCCTCATTGGTGTCAAACTTTCCACAATGTAATTTTATACACACATGTATTTTCAAACTTCTCTAAGTTCGTCTCTGACACAAAAATATATTTGATAGGAAAATGTTATATATATTTTTAATAAATTTTATTATAAGTAATTTCAATATTGACTTTACTAGTAATAACTTGAACAAAATTTGTGTTTATGTTTAATAAATTAAAGAATAAAAATGTAAAAAAAAAATAAATTTCTTAATTCATGTCACAATAAAACATGTTTAATACATAGTATTTAATGTATGGTTGGAACTACTTATTTACAAAGTAATAATAATTTATTTTTGTCAATTTTCTAAAAGAGTATTTTTAACCTTGTTTCTTGAAAATAAACTAAATTAAATCCACATTTATTATATTGAAAATATAAAAATATTTAAGTTAAAATTAAAATAAATAGTATTAAAAAGTATAAGTTATTGTTTATTTAGTTTTAAAATATTATATTATTTTTTACTATTAGTAATTATATGGACATTTTTAGTTCCCTACACATTTAAGCTATATATAATATATTTTTCATAGATATACCAAGCTAATTAGTATCCTAGTAATCATGTGTCTCATGTTAAAACATGAGGTAGTAGATTCAAATTCCGCAATAAACACTTTTTACAATTTTCAAACCTTATTTTTGAGTGTCATGTGTCACATCATCCCTAATAGGCTTTGTCAGCAAATTTGTGTTTGAATAAAATCCATGTCATTTAACATTGTTAGAAATTTGACGGTAAATTAAGTGTTAGACTGGATTTTATTAATTTTAAAAGTATGAGGACTTGATTTGAGCAATTAAAACTAGAAGGACTAAAATCATAGAGATCAAAAACACAATTAAGCCTAAAAAAAATATAGTTGTATATGCATATTTAACTTGAAAATGTAACAGTATATGTGTGTGTGTGTGTGTGTGTGTGTGTGTGTGTGTGTAATTTTTATTACAAGTAAATTTTATATTGACTTTACTAATAATAACTTGAGCAATTTTTGTTTTATCTTCTAATAAATAAAAGAATAAAGATGTAAAAAAATTAATAAAACTTCTTAATTCATGATATAGTAAAACATATTTAATAAAAAATATTTGACAACCCACTAGGCTCGACCTAGTGTTGGTAGATTTGGGTAGTTTGTATAAAGTTTTAGATTCAAATTTTATCAATGCTATTGTAAAAAAAGAAAGTATTTAAGGTATTTTGGATTTTTTATTTACAAAGAAATAACTTTTTATCAATTTTTCTAAGAGAATTTTTTTAACATTATTTTTATTTATAAAAAATATTTTTTTATTTTTATCAATTTTTTGAAAAAATACCTTTTAATGCTATATCTTTAAAATACACTAAAATCAAGCCCATATTTATTATATTAAAATATTAAAATATTTGATTCTTTTAATAATTAAAATATTTGACAAAGTTCGTTAGATATTCATTAATTAAGAAAATTAAAACACCCCCTTAGAATGTCCTTCATCAAATAACAATAAGACAAAATAAGGATTAGCAATAAAGATAAAATATCGAAAACAAAATTATTCCATAGTCCTTTGATGCAGACTTTCCACAGCACGACTTTATAGGAAGTCAGTCTCACACATATGTCCAAACTTCTCCTCTAAGTTTCTCTCTCACTCATACAGACAATATATTTAACTTAAAAAAATGTTAATAATATATCTTTCTAATAATTTTCGTTATAAGTAACTTTCATATTGAGTTTGTCAGTAATAACTCGAGTAATTTGTGTTTTATCTAATAAATTAAAAAAATAAATTTTCTATAAAATTAACATCATTTCTCATTTCATGTCATTGTAAAACATATTTAATAAAAGTATTTAATGTATGCTTGACACTACCTATTTACAAAGAAATATTTGTTTATTTTTGTCAGTTTTCTAAAAAAGCATTTTTAACCTTATTTCTTGAAAATAAACTAAACTACGAGAAAAAAGGAAATATACTGACAGTGTAAAATTCTTTTACACCATCTTCCAATTACAAACCACTGTGTATGGTAAGTTTAATGACTTTGATAATAATTATCCTAAAAGTTACACAAAAACTAATTTTTAATTGGTTAACAGTGCAATTTTTTTCTTTATCTATAACAATATATAAAAGGGATATCTTCTGTTTTGATCTCCACTTTTTTTGGACAATTATACCCTTAATAATACATATAACAATTAACCTTCTTTTGTCTCTACCTTTTTTTTGGAATCCTTTGCCCCTTAACTGAGAGTGCAATCACCCACTACTCTGTTCCATTCCATTGTTTTGTAGAAAAAAATAAATCTCAATATTTCTTTAATTGTTGGTTACTGCAATCACTCACTTTCTCTATTTTCTATTGACTCTCCTCTCTCTCTCTCACTTACCAATGCTCTCATTTTGAAAGAATTTGCTCCTTCAATCCTGGAGAAAAATATCATTTGCCTTACATAGTGAGAGAATTGGTTGCTAGTTTCAAATTGGGGAAGCAAGTTTTTACCAACTGGTTTATGTAAGATATATTTTACTTTTTGTGATTTTGTATAGAATTATTGTTTTTTTTTTTGTTTGCACCAAGGATATTTCCCAACTGATAGTCGAAGGTTAATTCCTTTCGAGGCATGTTTTGCATGTATACAATTATTCTTTATGTGTTGTGTATTTTGATCTCTCTCTAAAAATCAAAATGGTAATGAGGTAAACCGGTGATGAAGGGATCTAGGTTAAACCGACCTTGTTGAATATGAATGGAGGGCGTAACATGTCGCTACAGTGAGATGGTTCCTCACGGGTCTCCTTCTTTGTTTTCTACTGCTTATTTTCAAGGTACTCCTTGAATATGTCCCTTTGATTTTCAATTTTTCATCTCTTTTTCTTACTGTTAATTTTTTCTTTTTTTAATTTATACTTTGATCCCTGGGTTAGGGTTACATGTAATTTTTCTTTGCATTTTTCAAATTGGGTAATTGCCCTTATCTCTAAAAGGTACCACCCACATCTTTTCTTTTTTCTCAAAGGTGTTTTCTTTGCAGAGAAAGTTGATTGTGTATTTGCTATTGGTTTTGGTACCTTTTTACCCTCTCCCTCTTTGAAAAGAACTTTAGTGGAAGCACTAAGATTATCGTGGTAGCTTAATTAGTTTTTTGTTTGGTAGTTTCTTTGATTTTTGTACATTATTGATTTTTATATACTTGTGTTATTTATTGTTCTTATAAACCTTCTTTCTTGATCTTTGAACCCAAAAAAAAATGTTTTTGTTTCCATCTAGGCTATGTCATTCATTGAGAAGAATTCAAAAGAAAAAGGATTGAAAGTTGCTACGTCTTCTCCTATTTGTTATCGACTTTGGAGAATTGTTATTTGATTCAGATAGCTTTTGTTAGTGAGAACTCAATCAGGTTATAATTTTAACGTGTTATTCATTCCAAAGACTTCTATGGTCATGACAGGCAATAAACCGTTCCTGGATGTTATATCAATGTTGAATTCTGTAATGAATAGAAAAGTGAAAGTTGACATTGCTAATGTGATAGTTCTTTTTTTTTTTTTTGTGAGAATCTAATGAGATAGTTCTTGAATTAACCTTTTATTTTACTTTGCTTTTTACACATAATATAAGTGCCATACCTATTTATTTGAATCTTATATAATGTTCTTTGAATCTTATAAATAAGTGGCATTGTCCTCCATTTATCTACTTCATCCAATCAATTTTTTGTGAGAAAAAGGCATAAAAGTTTGGTTGCACATAATTGCACCTTCATCATAACAAAGATGCCTTCTTAGAAATAATTCAAAACTAAATTTTAAAAATATAAAAAAATTGTAATTCAAAAATTAAATTTCAATCTACAACAAATTATCTTTAGAATATTTGTATTATCTGTTTGGATATGATCTTATCTCTTAATTTATTCTCATTAACAGAGTGAGATTTATTATTTTTCTTATTATTAAATTTTAAATTCATTTTTTTAAAAATTAATTATGCATTTTTAAATTTTATTTATATTCCATTGGTTATATCTTTCTTATTAAGTCTTATTAAGCATAGAAACTAGAAGAAGAACAAAATGAAATTCCAACTAAACAAAATCCCTTCAAGTTATGAAATTGAAAATTTTTGTAAGCAACAAAAGGAGCATGAATTTGAGCTGAATTTTGATAAAAAAAAAAGATAAATTATATTTTATCTACTCAATTTTATTATTTTCAAATTATCTTTTTTTAATGTATTTAAACCCTCTAGAAGTTTTAGTTAAAGTAAAAAAAATATTATAATTAGAGTTTTAATTATGAGTAATAAACTTAAAATCGTAGCTAATTAAACTAAGTTAATAGAATTTATCATTTTTTTTAATTTTAACGCAACATTTAGGATTTTAGTATTTTAACGATGTAAAGAAAAAAAAAGTTTCAAAAAAAAGTTAAGAAAATATTAAATTTTGGAGATAAAATTGTTGGGGATAAAGTTTGATTTTTATATTGTAAATTTGTAATTGCCCTCTACATGGGTTAATTATTTTGTCTGAAATTTAAAAATAAAATATTAATTATGTGTTAACAATATGGTAAAATTAAAGCAAGAGAATTTAGAGATGAAGTTGTTGGGAATTAAGTTTGATTCTTACATTATAAATTTATAATTGCCCTGTATAAGTTAATTATTTTGACTGAAATTCAACAATAAAATGTTACTTATTGAGAATTTGATAAAATTAAAGAGAGAGAGAGAAGCGATATGAAATATATTTAATGTGATAAATAGGTAGAAAGCAAAATAAAAGGATGCTAATGTGCTAATTAACCATCTGTAGTGAGAAGAGAATGAAATTTGACATTGCTAAAGTTTTTTTTTTGGGAGAGAAAAGGGCTGAAAGGTTGATTGCACATAGTTGCACCTTCCTTACAACAGAGATGCCTCTATAGAAATAATCCAAAATTAAAATTTAAAATATAAAAAAATTTAAATCCAAAAATTAAATTGTAATCTATAAAAAATTATCTTTAGAATCTTTGTATTATTTGTTAGGATATGATCTTATCAGTTAATTTATTCTTATTACTAAAGTGATATTTATTGTTTTTTAATTATTAAAATTTAAATTCAATTTTTTAAAAATTATTTATGTATTTTAAATCTTACTTATATTCAATTAGTTATATCTTTCTTATAAATTCATGTATCTTTTTATTATTCCTTTTTGTTTATTTTTAAGTCTTATAAGCATAGAAACTATGAAGAAGAACTAAATGAAATTCCAACCAAACAAAATTCCTTCAAGTTACGAAATTGAAAATTTTGTAAGTAACAAAGGAACATGAAGTTGAGTTAAATTTTTTATAAAAAGATAAATATTTTTTATCTACTCAAATTTATTATTTTCAAATTATCTATTTTTTTTAATGTAATTAACCCTCTTGAAGTTTTAGTTAAAGTTAAAAATTATTTAATTAGAGTTTAAATTATGTGTAATAAACTTAAAATTGTAGCTAATTAAACTAAAGCCCCGTTTGGGGTGGTTGCGAGTTTTTGATTTTTGGTTTTCAAATACAATTTTGAAACAAAACGCGTTTGGCAAAATGGAGCTGAAATGGTTTTTAACTCAAATTCAAAACACTTTACATTCATTTTCAAAACCAAGAAAAAAGGATTTGTGAATTTGATTTTTGGTTTTTTTAAAAAAATACCATCATTATATTTGACAATAGCCCTTCTTGCCACCACCACCACCACAACCACTGTCGTTGTCATCACCACTGTCACCGCCACTACTACTGTTGCCGCCATTTCTGTAGCCACCGTCACCATCACCACTACCATGACCACCGGCACCGACACCACCATCATCACTACCACAATTACCACGACCACCGGCATCACCACCACCATCATCGCTACCACAACTATCACCCATCACTACTGCCACAACTACCACGACCACTAGCATTGCCTCTACCACCATAAGCTTTATCACCACTACCATCGTCAACGCCATGACCATGACCACGGCCATGACCACTAGCGCTGCTACCACCACCACAAGCAATGTCACCACCACCACTAACTATGCCACCACGATCACTATCGGCACCGCCACAACCACTGCCGTCGGTACCGCCACGGTCACCACTGGTACCGCCACAACCACTGCCATCATCATCGGCATTACCACCGCCACCACCATCATTGTTGTCATCACCACTGCTATTGTTGTCATCGCATAAACATATTCTTAAACTAATTTTAACAAAAAAAGAGATTTCAAAGTGAGTTTATTTTGAAACAAAAAATTAGAAAAAAAAACTAAAACTAATTTTTAAAAACTAAAAATTGGTTGTAGTTTTTGAAATTTTCAAAACTCACAACTAAAAACCACCCCAAACGGGCCCTAAGTTAATAGAAGTTATCATTTTTTTATGAGTTTAATGGCTATGCATTGTCAGTATAAAAAGTTTTGCACTATCAACCAATTACAAATCATCATTGCTATGACTTTTAAGGTGATTATTGTAAAAGTCAACAAACTTACCATACATGGTGATTTGTGATTGAATAACAGTGCAAAACACCTTTACACTGTCAATGCCTAGTTTTTTTCTCTTTTTTTTATTTACATGCAAAATTTACGACTTTAGTATTTTGGTGATGTAAAGAATAAAAAAGTTTGAAAAGGTAGTTAAGGAAACATTAAATTCTGGATATAAAATTGCTAGATATAAAGTTTGATTCTTATATTATAAAATTATAATTGCCCTGCATTGGTAAATAATTTTTTTTGAAATTCAACAGTAAAATGTTAATTATTTGTTAAGAATGTGGTAAAATTAAAGAGAGAGAAGTAATACGAAATAGAGTAACGTAATATATTTATTGGGATAGATTATAGAGGCATAAATAGTAAAATTAATATACATGTTAATGCATAAGAAATAATAATTTTCCTTAAATTCCTTTTAAGATGTGTTCTTATGATTATTAATAAACAAAAAAAAGGTGAGATTTTTAACTCCTTTTATTGTGTTCTTATAAAATTCTTTATGTCAAGAAAAAAAGAATCATATTTTAAGAAATAATAATATTCCATTAATTCCTTTTTATAGGTCATGTGCCATGGCTTTTCTTTTTTAAAATTGTTTTACAAGGATTTACAAAATTTTCGTAAACTTAGTGTCATATCCAAGAAATAAAAAAAATGTATATATATAAATATTTTGTCAAAAAAATATTAAATTAAAATTAATATACACGACAATATATAAAAAGAGAAATTGTAATATATTAAATTTAGCACAATAAAAGTACATTAGCGTAGTAGAAATGCGGACACACAGGTACAACAGTGCCTATGTTTCTATTAGTACTAATAGTGCATATCTATTAAACTCCCAAATTAAATCCACATTTATTATATAAAAAAATATAAAAGTTATTTAATATTATTTAATAATCAAAAATAGAATTTCAATAGATTATATTAACAATGTAATGACTTTTGCATTGTTATCTAATCATAAATTATAATGTATAATATATTTATTAACTTTTATAATAATTAATCTAAAAATATTATCTACTATAATTTCTTATTTTATTAGATGTCCTCGAAAGAACTATAACAATTTCTTATTGATTGATAGTATAATTTTTTTTTATAGTGACCATTCATGAAAATTAAAATCTTAAAAATATTTAGTAAATATGATAGATATTCATTAATTAGTATATTTAAAACAATCTTTAGGGCTTGCGCTGTGTTTAGTTTAGTAGATTTTAGGAGGAAGGATTGAGAGAGGAATGAAAAGATGTAAAAAACAATCTCTTCCCTTGTTTGATTCAACTCCTAAAAGTGAAAGAATAGAAAAAATGAGTGGGACCCATGCTAAAACATGTTTTGCGCTCATGTGGGCGGAAGAGGAAGGAACGATTAATTCTTCAATCAAACAGTTAAAAATGTCCATAATGTTGCTGGTTTAGTACATTGCTGATAAATTGTTTTTACCTAATCTTATTTTAAAAACACTACTTTTATCTAATGCTACGCGTACGAGATTTAATCTAGATCAATCTTATTATACAAACTCAATTTAACCGAGATTTTTTTAAAAATTTGTTGATGTTATTTGTTATTATTTTTAAATTTATTATGTCATGATTCTATTTCACAAATTCAAATTATGATAAGGAAAGTTTTTTTTTTTTATAAAAAAAACAATATTCATCTATTTTGAAATATTATTTAAAAGATAAATCTCATCAACCTTTCATTTATTTAAAAATTGATTTTTATTTAATATTTTATTTTATTTATTCTACCATGTGGATTCAAATTAAGCAAAATGATTTTTAAACTTTTCATTATATTGTTTTATATTTTTATATTATAAAAAAATATAAAAAATATTTTCTATAAAAAGTATTCTTCAAAAATATTTTTTTACCTATTATTATGTATTATATTAAAAAAGTAGTAAAAATTAATTGTCAAACATCATTTTTTATTTAAGGATATTTGTATCATTTTAGATATATGTATGTTTTCTTTTTTTTCAATTTTATTCAACCAAACAAGAGAAAAAAAAGTTTTTATTTTCATTCTTTTTATTTTTTCTTTTATCAAATGACCTAAAAAATCATCTCACTTTTTATTCCTTTTTTTATCTTCTCTTATCTCTCCTTCCACTTTCTTTATTAATCCAAACAAGTATCCTCTTTATCAAATGCCAGTATGATAAAGATAAGCATCAGCAGTAAAGATAATAAAATACCAAAACTAAAATTACTCCATACTCTCCCAGTTCTATCCAAACTTTATATAAAGTCAGTCACACCCTTCCTTTCCCAAACTTCCCCTCTAAGTTTCTCTCTCACTCTCATTCGCACGCCCTCTCTCTCTTCAAACTGCCACGTCACCCCTCGCCGCCGTCCCCCGCCTCCATGAACGGCGGTGGAGGTGACTTGCCGCCGCCTCCGGCCAACGGCGGCGAGTTCCTCCTCTCTCTCATCCAGCGCCCCCATCCGCCGCAGCCCCACCAGCCGCCGCCGCCGCCGCCGCAATCTCCGGCGATAGACCCCGCCGTCGCCGCCATCGGCCCCACGATCCACGTCGCCGCTCCGCCGTATCAAATCGCCGGCGCCGATCACCCCCTCCACCCTCACTCTCACCCTCATCACCTTCCTCCGTGGTCCCACACTCTCCTTTCTTCTCCGAACCTTTACCCTCCAAACTTTTTCGGGTTGCCCCATAACCCGTTCCCCCCTCCTCGGACCCACTTCCCCGTCACCCCTAACTCCGTCACCAACGGCGTTAACCTCACCCACGATCTGCGAAAATTAGGGTTTCCGATTGAAGACGCCAACATCACCAACACCAACGCCAACGCCAACAACAATAACAAAATCAATGCTTTAGTTCAGCAGCAGGAGCTGAAGCTTCAGTTCGGGTCTTTGCCCACCGTTGCCTATTCCGCCTCTGAGGTTTCCTCCAACGGGGAATCCTTGCTCAATTTGAAGTTCAGCAGAGGGTATAACGGGTTTGATAGGAACTTGCACGTGGACCCCAATTCGAAATCGAGTGGGAATATGGTTCTGCAGGGTAATCATGATGTTTTGGAGAAAGAAAGGAGAGGACTTGGGGGTTATAGGGCTAGTGGGTTGTTGTCCCCTGAGACAAGTAGGGTTCCACCGGGGTTTGAGAACAAGAATAGGGGGAAGGGTTTGGAGGGTAGGAAGGATAGGAATGAGAATTTGTATGGTAAGAGGGAAGGTGTGAGAATGGTGTCTGGTGAAAGGAGCAATGTTAGAGGCAATGTGGGGCTTGTTGATCAGCTTGATCGCCCCAGGCCGCTTGCCGGGAGTAACCTCCATTCGGGCTTGGCGAATGAGACTGGCATTGGTGTAGTTGGTGTTAGGGATGGTAAGCATAAGGGAGGTGGTAGGTTAAGGGTGGAGGGTGTTGCTGACTCTGGTGGAAGTGGTGGTGATGTTTTTGTCCTTGGGGAGCGGTTGGCTGATTCCTTGTTGGTTGAGGATGAGTCTGATGACAGGGCTAACTCAAGGCAACGCCGTGGCGCTCGAGAGAAGGTCAATAGTTATATTTGTTGATATTGCTTGTAGGCTGTAGCTATGGATTGTTAACCATTCTTGAGAGCAAAATTTTCGACTGAGTTTCTTCAAGTACTTTGAGTGGCCATTAATTGTTGATAATAAAATGAAGTTTTTTTATTTGAATTGTTTGAAGGACCGTTTGTTCAAAAACCTGGATAGGTTATTGAGTTTTACAGTTATCTACCAGTCATTAAATGATGAGGTTCGTGTGGTATTTAGTTGTCTTTTTATAGTGTTAAAAATAGGGGATTCATAAGGTATGAGGGTTACTTACAGCATTTATTATCAGGATGCTAGATCATCGGATTCAAGAGGACAGCATCTCCTGAGCCAGCGGGCAAGAATGTATAAAAGACAGATGATGTGTCGCAGGGACATAGATGTTCTTAATGTTCCTTTCCTTGCAATATATGAGTCTCTAATACCTCCTGAAGAAGAAAAGCAGAAGCAAAAGCAATTAGTAGCATTGTTGGAGAAATTAGTTAACAAGGAATGGCCAACAGCTAAGCTTTATCTCTATGGATCATGTGCTAATTCATTTGATGTTTCTAAAAGTGACATTGATGTGTGCCTTGCTATTGAGGAAGCAGACATGGACAAATCTAAGATTATAATGAAATTGGCGGATATTTTGCAATCAGATAATCTGCAGAATGTGCAGGTGAGAAGATTGCTATGCTTTCTTTATATTGTTTATCTTTGTAGTTTGTATTCATTGACAATTTGACATATATTTACATATATAAAGAAATGTTCAATAACTGTTTAGGGAAACAGGATCTGCTTATGTAGGCATACTGAGAAATTTTCATAAAGGAGATGTAATGACTTCTGTCTAATATGAGGAAAAATTTAGAAAATTTGCTATAGGGATATTGACCTTGAATTGTCTCAGATGATGGTAAAATAGTCTATATTTGGTAGACATTTATTATTTTATTGCCTTGATGGGGTTTTTGTTACTTATTGTTCACTGAATACTTCCCCATGGGCAATGAGAGCATATGGCACTTAATATTTTTGCTGAGGTAATGAGAGAATATATGTGCACAATTATACTGTTTGTAAATTTCTGTTAATTATCTTCCTACTTGTGGAATATAACTTTCCAACTCTACAATCTACTTCATTGCCGTTCAAAGTAATGAAAACTTGGATTGTTGAAGGTTGAAGGAGGCAAGGGAGGTGGGTTTGGGGAGAGTTTTATTTCTTTTCTTGATAAAAGAAGAAATTTTGTTTTAAGAAATTCTTTTTATAGAAAACTAGGAGTTGGGAGAGAGAGAGACATGGATAGAGAAAGAGTGACAACGTAAAAAGGTTGTAAGATGAAGAGCTGTGTCAATTGCCCCTGCCACCCTTCTCACTTTGTATAAATGCCGTAGGAATATTACAACTTGCCAGCATTTCTAGTCAAGCTCCTATGAATCATCTAGAATCAGTATCCAATTAATTGCCCTTGACTTTAGGGTCAACATATCCTTACTAAATTCACAGGTCATTCTTTAATACCTTTCTATACTGTCAACATTATCAGAGAAGTAGTAGCATAAAGAATAAGATATCCTAGATTCCTAGTAGAAGAAACTAAAAAATATAAACACGGGGACAAACAAGAAAGGTCCATCCAGTAAAAGCTTGCTAGCCTCTTTGCATATACAATAAAGAAGCCCCTCTAACTCTAATGTAGTCATTAGCTGAGCATTACAAAGCCTAAGAAGGGCACTTGATTGTGTATTTCTCATTGAAAAGCTACAGCAAAAACATCCTTTAAAATTCTGTTGTTACTCTCTTCATAAAAAAGAGGTTTATTGAAGGGAATCTGACTTTATTATATTTTTTGGGCATAAATGTAGGACATAATGTGGTGTTTTTGCAGTCTTTGATATTTTTTAATTTGTGGGTTGCTTATAAAGGGCCTACCTATGGACTAGCACAGTAGCACAAGCTATTGCTTTCAGTGATTAATGCTAGTGTCTAGACTTTAACATATTCTCTCTGTTATTCTTTACCTCCATTATTGGAGTCTCTTCACTGTCTTTTCTTCCCTAGCATGTCTATGCCTCTGTTTGGTAAGATATTTCTTGGTTTTTTACCCCTTAGAAACTTAAAAGGAAGAAAAAGGTGCCAACAAATAGATGGTGTGTTGTCTATTATGGTGGATTTTCATCCTTATAAATTTGGTTAAAGATCGCATGCTTGATGTGCTAGCGTTGTCTAATTTCTTTTTGTTCATTTTTGTCTGGAGGAATGTTTATTGATTTACTGATTTTAGTCATAGTTTATAGTTGTTAAACAAGTGTTTGTCAAATACACGCCTAACAAGAAGACTCCTTCAAAAGGATGTTACTTGGATGCTGTGTACCCTTGGTCTTGCCAATGTGTTGTTAAGCCAAGAAATTTTGAGGGATAAGAAATAACTCAAACACAAAAGAAGAAAAGGAATGGAAAAAAGAAAGAAAGAAAAGATGGTCTTCCATAAATTAATTTTTAAATGAAATACAATTTTGTGAGAAAAAAATAAGAATTGGATATATTAAGAGAAAAATGCAATGGTTAAAAGAGTTGTATGATGAGTAAAACATCATGGCCAATCTTTTGAAACCTAAAAATAAATGAAAGTAATAAAGAAAGAAAAGGAAGTGGATTAATAAATTGGGAATTGGGAATATTACACAAATGACTGGTAATTGACCGACTCAATTTTTTCTTAGAAGCTAATTGCTGCTGGCTTACTGCTCTTGGAAACATTCATTTGAAGTAATTAAATTGAAATGAATATTTCTTGGGAGTCCTTAATTTGAGTTTGTTTATAGGCATTGACACGAGCACGGGTTCCCATAGTAAAGCTCATGGATCCAGTGACAGGAATTTCTTGTGACATATGCATTAACAATGTCCTAGCTGTTGTGAATACAAAGCTTCTTAGGGATTATGCACACATAGATGCAAGGTTACGGCAGCTGGCTTTTATTATAAAACATTGGGCAAAGTCAAGAGGAGTCAATGAAACTTACCACGGGACCTTATCTAGCTATGCGTAAGTTAACTTCTGATTCTATTCTTGTTGAAAATGATTTTACTTTATCTTCATTATCTAATTTAGGCACATTACTATGCTAATATTTATCAAAATCAAAATAGACATGATCGAACAATTGAAGTGCAGATAATTGTGGTGTCCGGAAATTTGTTCCCTATAAATAATAATTTAATTATAATTTCAGGTATGTTTTAATGTGCATTCATTTCTTACAAATGCGAAGACCTGCTATCCTTCCATGCTTACAGGTGTGTACTTCACTTTTCATTCTTCTGTTCCTCCATGCGGGATGTATCTGTATGTAGCCTTTTTAGAATGTCATTGTTTGTGCTATTTATGTTTCAGGAGTGCCCTTTATTTTAATCTGAACATGTTAGTGTTTCCATTTTCCATTGAATGTGAAAATTAAATTAACCTAGAATTCTATTCTAGGTTTTTTTTTTTTTTTCATGCAATTGGCTGGAAAAACACTATAAATTTTGTGCTGTAGCCAAGCCTGATAGTTGTTATTGAAGAAACACTTTTTACTCTGAGGAAACCACTTTACCAATGGCATGGCTAATATTGTCAGTGGAATCACTTTTTTGCAGTATTCAAAGCAAAGATGGTTAATTCTTCCTCATTAAGCATGCCATCAAATGTCACTTGAATAAAGTTTTTACATCATATAGCTAATTTTGTAATTTAATATATATATATATATATATATATATATAATGATTGAATACTATTTTCTATATAGGAAATGGAGACAACATATTCTGTAACTGTGGACGATATAGATTGTGCTTACTTTGATCAAGTTGAAAAACTTTGTGATTTTGGTCACCGTAACAAGGAAACGATTGCTCAGCTTGTGTGGGGATTTTTCTACTATTGGGCATATTGTCATGATTATGCAAGTGCTGTTATATCTGTACGCACGGGAAGCATAATCAGGTAAGAGAACTCAGTATCTGTAAATATTTTGTCAACGTTCCCTCTTTCATGTTCCGTTGGTAGTTGGGGTTGGGGGACTGAAAATACATATCTAACATGGTTATAATTTTCTAGACAAGTCTAGGGGTTTGAACAAGAGTTGTTTACATTTAATTGAATATATGATGCTCCTTTTTGGCGTAGCAAGCGAGAGAAGGACTGGACGAGAAGGATCGGTAATGATCGCCATTTGATATGTATAGAGGATCCTTTTGAAATCTCTCATGATCTAGGTCGAGTGGTAGATAAACACAGCATCAAAGTCCTTAGGGAAGAGTTTGAACGTGCTGCTGACATCATGCAGTATGATCCAAATCCATGTATTAAACTTTTTGAGCCTTATGTTCCCGGTTGATTGACTGTTTTATTTGAATATAGATTTTATAGGTGAGGTACTGGACACTCAGCTTGTAAAGCATCTTTTGCCGCATTTCGTATATTAAAGTAGTCTCATGTTTATAAGTGTATGTATTAGTTAGGGTTTTTAATATGCCATCTCAATGTAAAGAACTTTTTGGCCTTCTTGATCTTTTATTCGAAAGGCAAGAATTTACTGTTACGCTGAACGAGCTTCCAAGGTTTTGGCTAGTGAATAATTGTATATGTAACGATGAAATTGTTCCATCAACTTCATGCTCTTCTGGTCCGGTTTTAATTTGTGTGGCATGCATTCTGTAATTGTTGGAGAGTGTTGGTGTTTAGGACAAGTGGTTAGATACAAGAAATTTTCTTTGGGTACCTTTTTTTTGGTCCTATTTTCCTCTTATATTGAGGTGCAAAAATTGGGCTCCAAAAACCAGTTTTTGGCTTAATAACCTCTTGATGATAACACGTTTTGTTTGATAGCATTGATTGAAATCTCAAAATGATACACAATTTCAAAACGTGGAATGTATTATTCGAAGTTTACACTGGTAATAGCACTGTTGGCCTGTTTGGTTGGATGGAAGAAAAATATAGGACAAGAAAAAAATTTGAAATTTGAATTGAAGAGAATATGAAAAGAATAAAAAGTTTAAATTTTTGTTTTTATTTAATTTTTTTTTCATTCACTTTTTTTTTTAACCAAACAAAAGAAAATATTTTGTTATGTGTTTTCTTTTCTCTTTATTTATTTTTTCAATCAAACATACCATGAGTCCTTGATTCGTCTTGCCTAATAATGATGATGATTCTTCACCCCTACAAGCCATTTGTCTTTGTATCTTAGAACTCACCAGTGGCACATACATAAATGCAAAGCTTGGACAGCTTAGGTTGGAGTGACAGCCGAGGTTGAGAATGTAGGAAACATTTTCTCTAAGGGTGTAGGCGACATGGTTGGGGATTGGTTGATTGACGTGACTATCAAAAATCAGTATGAGAGGAGGACCGTGCTTTGCCCATAGTCGGAAGAGGATCTTCTTTAATTATCAAAAATCTGAATGCAACCTCAGTCTTTGTTTAATTTTAATATTTAATAAATTTAAATAAAATTTATGCATTAAATGGTGGGAATTAAGAATTGAACATTTCAGTTTTTTCAACTGAAAAGGATCCGGGTCCGCCCTTAGTCATCTAGTTTCTCTCCTTAGGTTGACACTTCAAATTTCAATGCATTTATGATTAGTTATGTTTCTGGTCATTATAATATATATATTGGATTGAATTAGCTGTGAAGAGAAAATTTATTCATTCCAATTTCATTGATTTTATTTTACCATTTAATTGGTTTAATTTTAAATGTAAATATCAATTTAATTTAATATGGAGCATTTTTTTTGGTCGACAATCTGGAGCGGTTTGAAATAGATATTTTTCAGTTTCTTAAGAGATAGTCATTAGTCAATGTCAGTTGTGGGCCTTCAATCCACAATACTGTCTTTTTATTTTCTTCTAAATCCATCGATTGGACTAGTCTTGCTTGATGTGATTCATTGTCACTGATACAAAGCCAAGTAATTAAATATCACCAAAACAAAAAGAAGCCAATTAATTAATTTTTCCCATTTTCTGCCGATAATTTACATTGCGCCTAACACATCGTCAATTTTTTTTTTTGTTAAATTATAACTTTAATACATGTATATGATACTTTTCTTCCTTTTATTTACACAAAAAGTTATTAACAAATTAATCTCTATAGTTTATTAAAGTTAGGGTTTGTTAGAGTTATAATAGTGTAAATAACATGTCAAGTGTTTATTAAAGTCATAATAGTGTTAGAATTTTTTTTATACAAGGATCAAAACAAAAAATAACATGTCATGTGTAGTGACTGAAATGTAAATTTTTTTTATGTAGAGGACCAAAATGAAATAAAAATCTTCACGTAGGAATTAAAGCGAATATTTACTCAGCATGAGTTTAGGAAACCAAAAGCCAGTTAAATTACATTTTACCAGTAATTCTCGCCAGAAAGCTTTTCACGAAGTATCATTAATTTTCACAATGCAAGCAAAATAACGAAAAATCACCGAACCTCAATGATTTACTAAATTGTTCACAGGGTAAGTGAAGAAAATACACACACACACGTGGATGTATGCAGATTTTTAGAGTCTGAATCTGCATTATAACAAATAGCATAAACAGGGTATATGGTTGAAATTCGAATAGAAAATGTGACGGCTAGAAACATCACAAAACAGCATACTTTTTAACATACTCATTTTAAACACACCTTCTACTATTGGCTAAAATTTATTAAAAACTATAAAATCATATGTAAAATTCATTAAATAAAAAGTGAAACCTACAAAATTTTGTAATTTTTAATAAATTTTAGTCAATAGTAATAAGTGTATTTAAAAGAGTGTATTAAAAGGTGTATTGCTAACATTTCTCTAATGTCTTCTCAAAGGAAGTGAAATAATTTGTCTGAAAAGATTTCAACGAGGGTGTTAGACAAAAATGTGAAGAAACAATTAAATCAACTATATGACTGGAATAATAAGAGGCTTATTTGAGAAAAAAGGTTCCAAATTGCGTCCCACAAGTTGGCAAATACCAACGTAAGACTCTGACGTGGAGCAACCTGCATGTGGTGATAGGACTACATATCCAACGAAAAGAACTCTTCAGAAACAAGAGGTTCATTCTCAAACACATCCAAACCAGCACCTCCAATTTCCCCTTCAATCAAACACCGCAACAATGCCTTTTCATCTATCACAGCCCCTCTTGCCACATTCACAATAACTCCTCCTTTTCGCAGTGCCAACATGACTTCTCTGTTGATCACGTGTCTCGTTTGGTCATTTAGAGCACAACAGAGAACAAGTACATTGCTGTTAGTGGCAAGCTCAACAGCACTGGAATAGAAAGGGTACGAAACAAAGGGGTTTTTGCTCCTAGAGTTGTATGCTATAATGCAATCGAAGGCCTCAAGCCTATGTGCCACTTCTAAGCCAATTTTTCCAAAACCAACAATTCCAACTTTCTTTCCTGTCAACTGAAAGAAACAAAAATTATATGCTCATAATTAATGTTCCAAAAGTAAGCACAATTAGCATCAGCTTATATTTAAAAATAAAAAAAATGAGTAAAATATGTTTTAGATTCTTCAAAATTTGGTCAAATTAATTTTAATCCTTATATTTTAAAAATGGTAGTTTTAGTCCTTGTAGTTTTGAAATGCAGTGGATTTTGTTCTATACTTTATTTTAACTTCAGAGGAGAAATTTATTATATTTAAAATATACAATAACTAAAACTACTATTTTTAAAATGTAGGGACTAAAACTAATTTTGATCAATATTAAGAAACTTAAAACATATTGTATCTTTAAAAAATTAACATTGCACGTGATACAATGTCCAATTTTCTTTATTTCTCACTTTTTTAAAAAAATATTTTTTATATACACACGTGTGAAAAATAGACTAAGAAATTAAAGGGACAACTTCCGCTTTTGTTGTTCAAAACTCATTTCCACAACTAGCATTGAATCAAAGATCAGATTCACATGTTTGTGTACTGATCATGATTCTACTGGTAAACTATATCCACTATCCATGTGAGTGTAAGTGCTGCATCTGATATTGAAATCTCTAAATCCAGTAAGGTCAACTCATATTATCTTCCTAATATATGAAATCACATGCCTCTTTTATGAGTTTTATTTGTTTATTTTTTGTCCCTCCAACTGAAAAATGATACATGGCTAGATTTTTTTCCTCCGTTAAATAATAATATTATTTCTTTCAATTGTTATATTCTTTTTGCTTCGATTAATGTTACATGCTAATTTAAGGAGCGAGGATTTTCTGCGTTCGCAGTTACTGAAGTGACACCATGAAATTTTAACCATAAAAATAATTATAATATATTAAATAATGAAAGAAAATATAATTTAAAAAAATTTAGACCATTAAATCTTGACTGCATAACCTTGCAGAAAATTCAGGTCCAAATTGAAGAGACAGGGATTAAAAAAAAAGACATAAAAGAGACACATAAATTCAATTAATAATGAATTTAATAGTCATGTATTGTCAGTGTAAAAAATTTTATACTATCAACTAATTAAAATTTACTGTTGGTATGATTTTTAAAGTATTTATTATAAAAGTCAACAAACTTACAATAAATAGTGGTTTGTAATTAGATGACAGTGTAAAACTTACATCGTCATGACCTGTTTTGTTCATGAATAATTAGGATGAATTATTTTTGAAAAATAATTATCTTTTTTTAACAAATTTCTTGATAAAGCTGAAAAATGATTATTTCTTTAACATAAATTTACAAATCTTAAAAAAGAAAGACAATTTACTTAGCAGTGTCGCAAATGTCTAGTTGGTCAAATTATTTTCAATCTAATCATATGAAAACAAACTTTTTATTCAAGAACTTCTATATAAACGAAACAAAATTATGAAATTGCAGATATAAAATAAAAAATAAAAAATTATGAAGTTGTAAACCTTAGAAGCAAGTGGAAGATCCAGGGAAGCAAGCGGAACCCGTTTTCTCAAACACCGATCCGCCGCGGAAATCTTCATCATCACGTCAATCAACAAGGCCACCGCCATGTCGGCGACATCCTTGGAGAACAGGTTTCCGGCGCCGGCGCCCTGGACTCCCCGGCGCCGGCACTCCTCCAAGTCGACGTGATTGGTGCCGGCGCTGGCGGTGACGACGAGACGGAGCGACGGGAGGAGTCGGAGCACGTCGGCGGTGACGGGGGAGGCCCCGTGGCTGAGTACGGCGGCGACGGAGGAGCAATTGGTGTAGCGGAAGCGAAGGGTGGTTTAAAATATGAAACTTTTGGGAATAAGGGGGTTGGAGAAAAGAGGAAAATCCGGGAGGACCGTGAATAAGGACTTTGGGGAGATTAAGGTGAAGGGATTGCAGTTGTTCATCACTAGTGCACTGGTTTTTCTCTGCCATTGATGGTAGTGTAGTGTTGGGAGTGGCTGAGGATGGTGAGATAGAGAGTGCAAGAATGAGGTCTTGGATTTTTTGGGTTTTCGTGATGGAAAATGATAATTAGAACATTTTTAATGGGTAAATTTTAAGATTCTCAATTTAGATATCTTTTAAGTTTACTTTAATCGATCTCATAACGTTACATCATTTAAAAATACGCTTTACGGTTTAATCACATATTTTGTCATTTATCTTTTATAATTTTACGAACTATCACTCAATTATTTTAATTGTATATTTTGTTACCAATCTTTTAAAATTTCATGCATTTTGTTATTCTTTTAGTTGACCATTGATATGACAATTTTGATTGTTGATGTAACAGGTTGACTGCTTACATGGCAAGTTGACTGTTGATTATCACGTTAGTAATCAAAATTGCCACGTCAATAATCAACTAAGGGGTGACAAAATGTGCGAAAATTTGAAAGTTGAGTGACAAAATGTACAACTAAAATAATTAGATGGCAAAATGTGCAACTAAAACAATTGAGTAGCAAAATGTGAGAAATTTTAAAAGTTGAGTGGCAAAATGTGTAATTAAAATAATTGAGTGGTAAAATTCACAAAATTATAAAAAAATGTGTCAAAATGTGTAATTAAACCTACTCTTAAATAATTCATATATTTTTTATTCTAATGAATACAATTTTAAGAAACTTTTAAACAATTCATATTTTTTTATTTTTTTATTTACACTTCATTTTAAAGCATTTAATTTGAGCTATTCCAACGGTAATTTTAAAATAAAAAAGTGTGAACTATTCCAACGGTAATGTTTTTACTGCTTTGTTCCGTAATTTGTTGGTGTAATTTGTTTTATTCGTTCAATGTTTCATCTTCTTGTTGGGGCTGTGCTCCCACACCCTTTCCCCCCTCTTTTTCTCATAAAAATGGAAAAAAGAATTTTTTTCCGTCGTAAGATATGGATCTTAGTATTGAGCAACTCCATCTGCCAGTTAAATTGTCTCCAACAGTGAAAAAATTTATGGTATGTTTGGTTTAGGGAAAAAAGTGAAAAGAAAGAAGGAGAAAGAAAAGAAAGGTAAAAGAAAAAATAAAATAAAAAGTGAGTTGATTTTTTATATTGTTTGATAAAAGAGAAAGTGAAAAAAAAGAAAGATAAATTTTTTCTTTTTTCCTGAAATTTTTTCTTTCTTCTTGTTTGCTTATAGAAAGAGAAAGAAAAGAAAAAAAACACATATATAAAAAAACAGAAATATCTTTAATAATAAAAAAGAAGTATATATAAATAAGGATTTTTGGTCTTTTTACTTTATCACAACACCCTTTTCTCTCCGATCTCTTTTACTTTGGATTGAAGCTTTAAAGCAATGGGATCCACAATTTTTTCTTTCATTCCTTCCACTAAATTTGACACCAAACGAAGAAGAGAATAAAATTATTCTATTCCATCTATTCCCAATCTCTCCTTCCCTTTTGTACCGTAACAATAGACCCTTAAGATACTTTCGTTAAAGTTGCTCTTAGTACCAAAAATATATATACTAATTCGTACGAATCTCAAGTGGCGGGAATTTGGTCAGAGGTTGTTTTATTCTCTTTCCTAGGTGAATGGTTTCGCACTATTTTGATTGGCTAATTTTAAATTTGTATGTATTCTACTGATAGTTCTCCTACTAAATAACAGTCATCTTTTGTGATCTTGGGGTGCCATATGGGTCACTTTTGTGCAATGACTAGATGACATTAAGAAAAACAAGGTAAAAAATTCTTCTAGAGTCTTGAATTTTGACACCCAACATCTTATTGACACTTTTCATCTTTCTTTATCTTTTTTTTGTCACATTATATCACTAATTATATTAATTACTTTTCTTTTATCTCTTTAGGTGTTTACATTCTTTGGATGTCCAAAGATTCTTTTCCATTCTTTTAGATGTAGGTTTTTTTATAGCATCTTTAGTGTAAAAATTTAATTTGGGTTTTTAATTCTTTTTGATGGATTCTTTATTATCTCATAAAATTTGAGAACACATATTATTTTTCACTCTACTAGTAAAATCTAACTTGAGTCTTTAACTTGTTTTTAATAGATCATACAATGGACCCTACATCTTTTATATTTTTATCTTAATTTTTTTATTACCAATTAAAATATTAATTTATATATTTTTTAATTTTAAAACAATAAATACACAAAAATAAAAAATTAAATATTTATTTTATTTATAACAAAATAATATTTAAAAAGTCATTCTCATGATTTTGTAATTTTTAATAAATTTTAATCAGTATTAGAGATAATTTTGAATTTTTAATAAATTTTAATTAATAATAAAGAAATATGTTGATAACACTTCAATTTAGGTAATTGAAGGAAAATAATTATTTTCTTTTATTTTTATCTCTCTTAAAATTGGGAGATTTACAAAAAAAAAAAAAAAAACCTCCAAAAGGGGACGAAGCTAAAATTTACAAGTGATAAGGAGTGTCCAACATAAGATGGTCTACATATTTACCCCCAAACAAGGCATTGAATATAACCAATATCTTTTGTAAGGGTCCACGTAAATACACACTCTTTAGCAATTTTTGCTAAAATTCAATTTGTCTTCATTAATAAGACTTTTTGTTTGTTTGTTTGTTGTAAAGCATGAGAATCACCGATTGAGCATCACTATGAATATGCACCTTTTGATAACCCCAAGTTTGCAGCAACTAAATTCCTTTCACACACCGCGAAAGCTTCCAACATGTATGCAAAGAGGACATCAAAGACATGTTCAACCAGGCTGCAAAAGATTTCCATCATGACTCCTTAGTACTACACCAATCATATGAGAATATTTTGATAAAAAAAATTATAAATATACACTCATTTTTTCTTCCACCTCATTTTTTTAATAGGGAGTGTTTGTTTCAAGGTATAATATTGCAATTCCAAGAATCACATTCCAAGAAATATTATGTCTAGCAATATTATTCTCATAAACATATTTGGTTGACGTTTAGTAATTTCAAAAGAAATTGAAATTTATTTAATTAAAAAATGAAAAAATAAAAGTGGAAGAAGAAATGCGAAAAAATGAACTAGAGATGGATAGTTGTTATAGAAAGTAACTTCTATTCTCATGAAAATATAAGATGCCCCACCTTTCACCATTAGAATAAAAAGTAAGATAAATTTGCATATTTTATATCTGTGAGAATCAACAATTCTTGGGAATATTTTTTCAAGACTTATACCAAACATAAAAATGTAATATTTTAATTACATTTTATCGAGGAACCTTTTTAATAACTTGAAACAAATTACTTTCTTTCTTTACCTTTTCTTTTTTATTTCTATCTCTCTCCTCTTTTCATTTAAATTTACTCCACTGTGGACGTTTTATCACCGCTTTTGAAGAAAGTGTGTTTATCGCCTAAATAATTGAAGACAATTAACAGTGGAATATGCCTAGTGTTTTGCCCTCTGGGGGCCAAGGTTTAAGACCAATTCTTATATTGCTTCCATCTCCCACACGAGCTATGAGACCTTCCTTTAACATTGGGAGTAATCAACTTGATACTTCTCGATATATATGATGGTACCCAAGAGGGAAATCTAAAATGAAAGTGCTAGGAAAATAATTCTGCTTGAGAATTAATGTCACTGGTTATTGGGGTTCTTTAGTAATGTAATATGTGCCAGGCCTGCTTTACTAGCAAGGCCAAATTAAAATCTTCTAGGTTCCTGTTAAAATGTGATAATTAAATTACTTTTAATTTGAAAACTTGCGATTAATATTTTTATCTATCTATTATAAGAATATATGTAATTATTCTTAACTAGGATGGATACTCTGCGTATGATCATTGCTGTAGCTGCACAAAAAAGGTGACCTATTTATCATCTCGATGTTAAATATGTGTTTCTCCATGGAGAATTAACTGAGGATGTATTTGTGGAACAACCAAGAGGCTATGAGCAAAAAGGTGGTGAGGACAAGGTTTACAAGATACATAAGGTCCTTTATGGATCAAAACAAGCTCCTCAATCTTGGTTTAGTCGCGTTGAAACTCACTTTACTCATGAAGGATTCCAAAAGTGCATTAATTAACAAACTCTGTTCATCATGCACAACAGTGGAAGTAAAATTTTAATTGTCAGTGTTTATGTTGATGACTTGATTTTCACTGGTGATGATGATGAACAAATGATGTTAGAACTTAAGAAGTCAATGATGAAGGTATTTGACATGACTGATTTAGGTAAAATGAGGTTTTTCTTGGGTTTAGAAGTGTTGCAAAAGGATGATGGAATTTATATATATATATGTCAAAGAAAATATGCTTTAAAGGTTCTGAAACGTTTTGGAATGGGAGAGAGTAATGCATTAATGAATCTTGTAGTTCCTAGTTTCAAAATGGGAAAAAATGGAGGTGTCATAGTTGGTGAGACCTACTACAAGAAAATAGTAGGCAGTCTCATGTATATCGTTGTTACAAGGCCAGATTTGATGTTTGTTGTGAGTCTTATAAGTAGGTTTATGGCAAGAGCAACAGAAGTTCGTTTGCAGGCTGCAAAAAGAGCACTGAGGTATTTGAAGGGCACTATTGATTATGGGATATATTACCAAAAGAAAAAAAAGGGAAGAAGAAGGAGTTGATTGCATTCACTAATAGTGATTATGCTAGAGACTTAGAGGATATAAAAAGAACATCTAGCTATGTTTTTATGCTAAGTGGATGGGAAGTTTCTTGACCTTCAAAGAAACAACCCATGGTCACACTTTCAACAACTGAAGCTGAGTTTTTGGTAGCTATAGCTTGTGCTTGTCAAGCAATGTGGATGAGGATTATTCTTGAGAAGTTAGAGTCATGTGCAAGATGGAGGTACTACAATGTGCTGTGATAACAGCTCAACCATTATGGGAGGGAATGATGAGACGTGTCTTATTTCTAGGTCCTCTGTTTATGTGTTGTTGCTTAGTTGTCAATTTCTTTGTTGGGTTGTTTAAGTTATTCTAAATAAAAATGGAATTAAATAATTTTATCAAAAATGATTGGAATACTTTTTTATGTTATACCAATCATCTTTAAATACATAAAAAATTTCACCAATCATTTTTGATGGGGTTGTTTAACCCCAATTTTTTTTGAAATAAGTTAGACAACCCATTTTTTGTTTTATGTACCATGTAGCGGTGGTTGGGCTATGGTGGGACTGTTACCACTTACCGTGGCTGTAGTTGAGATATAGTGAGTTGTTTTTATTCCGTTCACTTAGGATTTTGTAAGGCTATATAGGCCAAACGTATTCACTTGAATAAACACTTCATTCCCACATTGCATTTCTGTTTTGCTATTTGTTGATTATCAATTCCTAACAATATTTACTTAGCAAGAGTTTAAGAAACCAGAAACCAACTAAATTGCATGTTACCAATAATTTTCTCTAGAAAGCTTTTAATGCAGTAACATTAATTTCCACAATACAAGCAAAATAACAAAAAATCACCAAACCTCAATGATTTACTAAATTGGTCCCAAGGGAAGTGAAGAAATTACACACACACACGGATGTATGCAAATTTTTAAATTTTGAATGTGCATTATTAATAATTGATAATTAGTACAAACAAGTGATATATGGTTGAAATTTGAATAGAAGATGTGACAGTTAGAAAACATCGCAAATTTTACATTAGTTTAATTACTTAGTTGGTCGCTAAACTATTTGGAAATTTTTAAATAGATCCTTAAACTAAAAAAAGTTTTTAATTAGGTCCTTAATTATGTAAGTTTTTTTAACTGAGTCCTTGTCGTTTCTTGTTTTGACGACAGATTAACGAAATTGAACCCTAAGGACTCAATTAAAGAAAATATACATGATCAATGACCCAATTAAAAGCTTTTTTAGTTTAGGGACATACTTGAAAATTCTCAAATAATTTTGACAAAACCTAGCAAAAATCTTGTCATTGTTTATGTAGACCTTAAATTATATCAATGCTTTGAATTGTTTAACATTGTTTCCTGACATTGTTTTTGTATGCATGTTTTTAGCAAACAAAAACATTGCTTTTAATTAAAAATGGACCATAAAATTATGAATTTTTTTTGTTAAGTTGTTTGCTACCATTGGTTTAATTTTAATTCCATGGTCTCTTAATATATTCTACACTTAGATCATGACAACTCTAGCTCCTAGTAAATTTGATCCAAAGTTGGTATCATTTTGTGAAGAGTTGATAAGGCAACATTATAACAAATTTTAATAATTTTGTTCAGTTATGCATTTTATTGTTAATTATATAGTTTCTATTTGTTTACTTAGGATTATCTGAAGCTGGATACAAGAATTTATGAGTATCATAAGCTGAACTTAACAATGAGAATTGTCTATATGGTGGATTTTTTAGTGGCAAACACAAATAAGTTATAGCATACTATATTCATAATCATGAATTGTCTCTTCATGTTCATGCATCGAAAATGATTACTTATTCATTTATTTCTTTGTAACATATGTCGTTGGATTTTAATTACTATATTTATGATTACTTAAGTATTCGCAAAGGAATTGAAAGGTTACCAATCATGGAACATTAATTTATAAAAGTTTGGATTTTTTAGTGACAAACACAATTTAGCCGACAATAGAAGCAACATCTTAGCTTGACTTTGTATTTTTGTTCTTCAAACATACTGTCCACTTTCACATTTTTTTCCTTATTTTCTCAGTTTGAAAAAAGTCTCAATTTTGTCTCTATTGTAATTCGTCACTTTTTCAGTTATTATTCTAAAATTTACTTCTGATCATGTGTATTATGCATTGGTACTTCTATCTCTTTGTTGTATTCCTTATTTTTTCAGTTATCATCTTTGCATAATAAAAAGGTTTAATTATTTAGTTAGTTCTTAAATTATTTGGGAATTTTTAAGTAAGTTCTTAAATTAAAAAGTTTTATTTGAGTTCTTAACAGGACTGACGGTCGACTAACATAGTTGAACTCTACGGACTCAATTAAAAAGATTTACATGATTAAGGTCCCAATTAGAATATTTTTTAATTTAGGGACATACTTAAAAATTCCCAAATAGTTTAGGAATTAACTGAGTAATTAAACCTTTTACAAACATATATGCCTTAACCTAACCTAATATATGTATTCTCAAACGAAGTAAAATAATTTGGTCCACTTTAGATAAATTTCTGCATAAGTACTTAAGAAAAAAATAAGAAGGTAAAATAAATTAAGTTTTTCACATAAATTAAAATTAATTTACGCATGAGTTAAAATCAACTTTTGGAAAAGTTAAATGAGAGAATTTTTATAAATTAACTAATTATTACTTATAAGAGAAATTTAATTTGTTTTTACCTTCTTATTTTTTTCTTCATATAAATGTTTATTGAAAAAATTATTCTAATAGTCTGAGAAGATTTCAACGAGGGGGTCAGACAAAAATGTGAAGAAGCAATTCAATCAACTATGTGACTGGAGTAATAAGAGGCTTATTTGAGAAAAAAGCTTCCAAATTGCGTCCCACAAGTTGGCAAATACCAACGTAAGACTCTGACGTGGAGTAACCTGCATGTGGTGATAGGACTACATTATCCAATGAAAAGAACTCTTCACAAACCAGAGGTTCATTCTCATACACATCCAAACCAGCACCTCCAATTTCCCCTTCAATCAAACACCGCAACAATTCCTTTTCATCTATCACAGCCCCTCTTGCCACATTCACAATAACTCCTACTTTTCCCAGTGCCAACATGACTTCTCTGTTGATCACGTGTCTTGTTTGGTCATTTAGAGCACAACAGAGAACAAGTACGTTGCTGTTAGTGGCAAGCTCAACAACACTAGAATAGAAAGGGTACGAAACAAAGGGGTTTTTGCTCCTAGAGTTGTATGCTATAATGCAATCGAAGGCCTCAAGCCTATGTGCCACTTCTAAGCCAATTTTTCCCAAACCAACAATTCCTACTTTCTTTCCTGTCAACTGAAACAAACATCAATTATACGCTCAACTTTAATGCTTCAAAAGTCAAGCACGACTAGCATAAGCTTGTATTTAAACATAAAAAAATTAACATTGCATGTGATACATCTTTATTTTATTTCTCACTTACCTTTTTTTTTTTTTACTTTTTCATATACGTGTGTCAGAAATAGACTCAAAAATTAAAGGAACAACTTTATGCAGGTTTAGATTAAAGTTTGAATAAATTTCATTTTGCAAATCAAGTTTGTAAGCAATTCTCATTTTTTTTTTTTCATTTCAAACTGAGTTTCAAAGTTAAATTAAACCAAAACTCATTTTACAATCGAATCCAACTAAAAATCAAACAAAAAGCTTTTTCAGTTTTATTTTTTGAGCGGACATTGAGGTCTCCAAAACCAAAGATGCCCTTCCACTTTTGTTATTCAAAACTCATTTCCACAACTAGCATTGAATGAAAGTTCTCACATGTTTGTGTACTGATCATGATTGTTCTGGTGTTTTATAAAACTATATCCACTATCCAGTGTGAGTGTCAGTACCGCATCAAATAAGGTCTAGTCATAGAGTTAATTCTGTTAGGTGCAGTGTCAATTTCAAAATTTTCTCATCAATTATGGACAAAGTTGATCACTTGATCTGATATATATTCAACTGTTTGTCGTGTTGCGTTAAGTCAAGAGTAGCGATCTCAAGATCCATATCACACAAACTTTGCCCTTTAATCAACCTTACCCCCTCCTACTCATCCCTCCTGGACCTCCTATAGTAAACAATAAAAAGAAAAGTAATTGTCTAAATTGCATCTTTGGTCCTCCTATTTTTTTAATTCACAATTTTGGTCCTCTTATTTTTTTAGAGACATTTAGTCTCTTTATTTTTAAAAATATGTAATTTTGGTCCTTTCATCAAATCTCTTGTATTGGCCGTTATTAATTTAACGTTGATTCTGACGTACTAATACTTAAATAACATGTTAAAATCAAAGTCAACATTAGAATCATTATTGACACGTCAGAGTCAACGTTAAACCACTAATGATCAATGTAAGAAATTTGACAGAAAGACCAAAATTGCGAATTTTTAAAAATAGGAAAATTAAAATTGTGGATTTTTAAAAATAAGAAGACTAAATGTCTCTAAAAAAAGTAAGGAGGTCAAAGTTACATATTGAGAAAAATAGGAGGATCAAAAATATAATTTAGCCAGAGTAATTTTCACTTTCAAATGAATCATTACTGGCTGGCTACATCTTCTCAACACTTTCACTCTAGACCTAAGAACTATATAGAATAAATAGTATATTAATATAAAAAGTTTCAGAATCATGAAATAAGACAAGGGAAATATTTTATAGACGAGTTAATTAAATTATTTTTTCTTTTGATTTGTTATGATATCTCTAAAAAGATGTTACTTACAGTCGGACAAAAACTCAAAAGGGTCATGAGGATTATTTTTGTTGGCGTAAACTTTATCTGATTGAAATTAAATTATTAATATGGACATTGTGGATTTACACAAATTGTGTAATATATTATATTGTTAGCATCTAATATATTCATAATATATATTATTTTTTAATACTAATAAAATTTTCTATTAATGTAATTTATGGTTAGTAAAAATTAATAATGTCTATATTAATAATTAAATATTTGTTAAACAAAAATTATATTAATAAAATTAATTAATTTAATATTACACTAAGATATGATTTTTTTTTTTTCATATCTTAGTTTAACGTATGAAGAAAATCCTGGAGGAGCGGTGGTGGGCGTGGGTGGTCACGAATTGGTATAAGGGAAGCGAGGAGTGGTTTAAAATATGAAACTTTTGGAAATAGGGGGGGTTCGAGAACAGAGGAAAATCCTGGAGGACCATGAATAAGGACTTTGGGGAGATTAAGGAATTGTAATTGTACATCACAAGTGCACTGGTTTTGTTCTGCCATAGATGGTAGTGCAGTAGTGTTGGGAGTGGTTGAGGATGATGAGACAGTGCATGAACGAGGTCTTGACTTTATTGGGTTTTTGTGATCTTCGGGTGCCGTAGGTGTCACTTTCTTGCAATAACTTGACATTAAGAAAAACAAGATGAAAAATTCTTCTGGATGTTTACACCAACACCTTATTTATACCTCTTGTTTTTTTTTTTTTTATCACATTATATTATCAATTATATTAATCACTTATTTTTCATCTCTCTCTTTGAGTGTTTACATTTTTAAGTGTCCAAAAATCTTTTTCCATTTTTCTAGAATTTTTTATAGCATTTTTAATGTAAGAATTCAATTTAAGTTCTAAATTCTTTTTGGAGAGTTCTTTATTGTTACATAAAATTTAAGAACACTTATTATTTTCTACCCTAATGATAAAATCTAGCACACAGAATTTTTTTTTTATAAATATTGTAAATTTATTTTATTTATCACAAAAGTTAAAATATCAATGATCATATGTTGACTGCACCTGAAATGGTCCACATGCACATGAACTTGGCACCACATGCCAACCTATATGCCAAGTGCCTAAAAAGGAACCACATTTCATAACATAGTGTGAGATACTTAGAACCCACCTCATTTTCTTAGAAAGTTGTTTTTTAAATTGTTAAGCAATCGATGCTTGTAGTTATTTATACAAGCAATTTTTCTTAGATAAAAACCCTATCTTATTTGCTCCAATGTTAAATTTAAGTTAAGAAACGTTACTTAATTTTAAGAACCCAATTAAGTAATTATATTGGAGATGCTATAATTAAAACTTGAAGAAATGAAGTTTGTTATAACATGATTAGAGGAGAATGAAAGATTTGGTTTAAAAATAACAAATAATTTAAGTAAGAGAAAGGTTAGTAACATAAATTTATTAGGAATTATAATATTTAACTAGACATTATCATGATTTTATAATTTTTAATAAATTTTAGTTAATAATAAAAAATGTGTTAATAACACTCTTATTTAAATATTTTGTATTATTTTAATTATCTTAATTAATATTTTTTATTTTGTTAATTATGTTAGTACTAAATTAACTAGAATTAATGGTAACAACTAAAAAAAAACACTAAGAAAATGCTATGATTTAAAAAAAACAATTTTTTTTATAAAAACAAAAATCGAATAGAGTCATATTTATAGAAATTTAAAATATATTTAAGCTAGCAATTTTTTTATGCTCTAATCTTTATCATCATTTTTGTATAGAAACTAAAACAGATAATTTTTAAGTGTAAAGACTAAAAAGTAAAGTTTGTGTTACTATAAAAACTAAATGAATAATTAATCTAATTTTTTTATACTAATAAAATTTTCTATTAATGTAATTTATGGTTAATAAAAATTAATAATGTCTGTATTAATAATTAAATATTTGTTAAACAAAACTTATATTAATAAAATTAATTAATTTAATATTAAACTAAGATATGATTTTTTTCTTGGGTGTCCCCACATCCGGAGTGTAAGACAAATATATAGTGTCCCAATTTTTTTATACTTCTTTCGTCAATCGTCGTCACACCCTTGTTTACGTCTCTGTCTGTCTTAATTTTTTCTGCGGTCTTGCGCACACAGCTTTTCATGAATTGTACTTCTTGTTTGAACGTATTTAATATTTTAATTTGTACATTTCATAAAACAAAATAATGTATAAAATAAATATTTATTTTATATAATTTTAATTTATAATAAATAAATATTTTTAAATATATAAATTATATTATAATTAAAATTTGTTAAATAAATATTTTTAAATATATAAATTGTATTTTAAATTTATAATAAATAATTATTATAATACAATATATTAATTTTTAATTTTTTTTAAATATTAAAATTTAATTTCAAACTAAATATATTAAAAATTTAGATTAAAAAAGATAAGAAATTATTTTTTTTTAAAAATGCTTTGTTTAAAAATGACATCTAAATTTTCTCGTAAAAAATAATAGCTAAAAATATTGTCATTTAAAATAATTATTCTAATTTATATATAAAAAAGATATAATGAGTACAAAAGAATAATTTTTTTAAGGTTTAAATATGTTTTTGTTTATTTTTGTTATAAAGATTTTATTTTTTTTATATTTTATAAAATAACACAATTATAGTGTTTCATTATATGTGTTTATTTTATATTAAAAAATTAATACCATATTATTTTATTAAATATAAAAATTAAAAATAAATATTTTATATAACCAAAACAAAAATCAAAAAAATAATTTCAGAAATAAAAAATATATTTAAGTCTTTTCCTAAAACATTCAAGTGTCAATTCATATAATCTTCGATCTTCCTAATATAAGAGATCACATGCCTCTTTTATGAGTTTTATCTGTTAATTTTTTATACCTCCAGCTGATATGTTACATGGCTAGAATTTTTTTTCCCTTTAAATACTAATATTATTTCTTTTAATTGTTATATTCTTTTTGCTTCGATTATGTTACATGTTTACTGAAGAGATGAAAAAGGGGAAAAAAATAAAAAAGACATACAAAAGAGACAAATAAATGATTTGGATGTATTATTTTTGAAAAAATAATTATCTTCTTACAAATTTCATAAAAAATCTGAAAAATAATTTTAAAAAAAAAATTAAAAATCTTACAAAAAGGCAATTCACTTAGCATTGTCCCAAATGGCTTGTAGGACAAATTATTTTCAATCCGATCACAAAAGAATAAACCTTTTATTCAAGAATTATATATAAACGAAGTACCATATTACTCTAAAGTGAGTAAATAAAATAAGTAATTTAAGTTAATAATAAAAGAATTTAATTTTTATGTATTATCATTATAAAAAAATTTACACTATCAATAAAAATTTATTATTGGTCTAATTTTTAGAATAAATAGGTCAAGCACTAAAGTGTAAAACAGTTTTATACAATCATCAATAACAAATTATTATATATGATAAGTTTGTTGATTTTTATAATAATTACCTTAAAAATCAGTCCAACAGTAATTTCTGATTGATTAATAATATAAAATTTTTTATATTGATAATACGTAGTCATTAAACTTTAATTTTTAAATTAGTTATTATAAAAATTAACAAACCTTATCATGTATATTTTATAATTAAATAATTATGTAAAAATCTTTTATATTGTCTGAATATATATTATTTACTTATAATAAAAATTTAATTATTTATATTATATAATTATATAAAATAAATTATGAAGGTGATAGAATATCAATTATTTATTGTTTTCATCAATTATTAAGATTAATTATTCTAACCTTAATGATAAACAAAACAAAATTATGAAACTGCAAACCTTGGAAGCAAGTGGAAAATCCAGTGAAGCAAGCGGAACCCGTTTTCTCAAACACCGATCCGCCGCGGAAATCTTCATCACCACGTCAATCAACAAGGCCACCGCCATGTCGGCGACATCCTCGGAGAACAGGTTTCCGGCGGCGGCGACATGGACTCCTCGGCGGCGGCACTCGTCCAAGTCGACGTGATCGGTGCCGGCGCTGGCGGTGACGACGAGGCGGAGCGACGGGAGGAGTCGGAGTTCGTCGGCGGTGACGGGGTAGCCGCCGTCGCAGAGTACGGCGGCGACGGAGGAGCAGTGGTGGGCGTGGGTGGCCACGAATTGGTGAAGGGGAAGCGAAGAGTGGTTTAAAATATGAAACTTTTGGGAATAGGGGGGTTCGAGAACAGAGGAAAATCCTGGAGGACCGTGAAGGAGGACTTTGGGGAGATTAAGGTATTGTGATTGTTCATCACTAGGACACTGGTTTTGGTCTGCCATTGATGGTAGTTACAGGTAGTATAGTGTTGGGAGTGGCTGAGGATGATGAGATAGAAAGTGCGTGAATGAGGTCTTGACTTTATTGGATTTTTGTGATCTTCAGGCTCCGTAGGTGTCACTTTCGTGTAATAACTAGAGTAATTTCCGAAAATGCCCACACTTTCAAATTTAATGCCAAAAATGCCACACCTTTTTTGGCAGGTGATATATCAGGCTTGTGAGCCCGATTTCTGTAACCTCCGTTGGGAGAGGGAAGGCTGAGCAATGAGAGAGATGGGGGTATCAGGGATAAATTGGGAAAGAGATGAAAAAATAGAGAAAAAAAAATGAATCTCAACCATTAATTTTAAAAGTAATTTATCTAAGTAGGAAAATGCTTTCCCATGGTGGGAGACTTGACAATGTCTCCCACCCTTGCCAGCGTCAATAACTAGAATAACATTAAGAAAAACAAGATAAAAATTTCTTCTAAAGTCCTGAATTTGGATGCCCAACACATTATTCATACCTCTCATCTCGCTTTTTATTACATTACATCATCAATTATACTAATTATTTATCTTTCATCTCTCTCAAAGTTTGGGTGTTCAAAAATATTTTTTTATTTTTTTAGATGTCGGTTTTTTTATAGCATTTTTAACATAATAATTTAATTTAAGTTATTAATTTTTTTGGTAAATTTTTTGTTGTCACATAAGATTTAAGAATACTCATTTTTTTATACTTTAATAATAAAATCCAACACACAAAAAATAAAAATATTATAAATATTGTAAATTTATTTTATTTATCACAAAAGTTAAAATATTAACGTTCATTTGTTAACTACACCTGAAATGGTCCACATGCATAGGAGTAAGGCACCAAACGCCCACCTATATGCCAAGTGCGTAAAAAGGGGCCACATTTCATAACATAGTGTGAGATACTCAGAACCCACCTCATTTACTTGGAAACTTGTTTTTTAAATTGTTAAGCAATCGATGCTTGTAGTTGTTTATACAGGCAATTATTCTTATATAAAACTCTATCTTATTTGCTCCAATGTTAAATTTAAGTTAAGAAGCGTTACTTAATTTTAAGAACCCAATTAAGTAATTGTATTGGAGATGCTCTAATTAAAACCTTGAAGAAATGAACTTTGATATCACATAATTAGAGGAGAATGAAAGATTTGGTTTTAAAAACAACATAAATAATTTAAGTAAGAGAAAGGTTAGTAACACACTCTAACATAAATTTATTAGGAATTATAATATTTAACAAGACATTATTATAATTCTGTATTTTTTAATCAATTTTTGCCAATAATAATTTTTTTTTTGTAATTTTTAATAAATTTTAATTAATAATAAAGAATGTGTTGATAACACTCTTATTTAAATAATTGAAGGAAAGAGAAGGGAGATACATTTTTTTTCTTTTATTTTTTTTCTCCCTTAAAATTGGGAGATTTAAAAGAATCTCCAGGAAAGGTCAAGGCTACAAGTGATTACAAAGAGTGTCCACTATCCAGCATGCAAGATGGTCTATATATTTTCCCCTAATCGAGCCATTGAGCATAACTAATATCTCTTTTAGGGGTCCAAGTAGATACACACTCTTTGAAATTTTTGCTAAAATTCAATATGACTTCAGCAATAATGTCTATAACAAAAAAAAAAAAGTAATAATAATGCCCACGAGAGATAAGATTGGTTGTTTGTTTGTTCTAAAGCGAGAATCGCTGATTGAGCATCTTTCTCAATATGCACTTTTTGATAATCCCAAGTTTGCAGCAACTAAATTTCTTAACACACTGCGAGAGCTTCCAACGTGTTTGTAAAGAGGATATCAAAGACATGTTCAACCAGCCTGCAAGAAAATTTCCATCACTACTCTTTAGTACTCCACCAATTCGACTGATGAACAAAATTGGACTACTTTTAGAAACTAATTATCAAAATGGGATTATTCTGAAATATATTACTGACATAAGACTGTCTTAACTGTTTAGTGTACGATTTTCTTCTTTTTCTTCTCAATTTTGTGACGATATTTTTTTTGAGTGAGGTCCACGTTTTTTTCGTAAAAAAATCCTCCTCTTTTACTAAACCAAACAAAAAAAAATTTCTATCTTCTACTCTCTTCTCTTCTCCCCAAATTCACCTCAATCAAACACACCCTAAAGGAAGTAGAGTGGGAGAACTGAAATGTAGAAATAACCACGCCCTTAATTCTTGGACACAGTTAACTAATATGCAGGAATTTGCTCCTTTTTTCTTCGTCTTCGCAGGCAAGTTTGGAGTCTCAAAGAATGCTTGAAAGCTTAGTTGAATCTTAAAAGAATAATTGATAATAATAACAAAGATACTAATTTTAGTGATCAATATATATAGACAGCAAGGAAATAAATAAAATTATTAAAAAGTTTAATTTTCATGACAGTAAAACATTTTAAACAGTCAATCTATCAAAAATTATTATACATGTGATTTTTAAATTAACTATTATAAAATTAATAAACTTATTATATATTGGTTGGATTGGATGACACTTTTATAGTGAGAGTCTATCAGTTCAACATTGTAGTTTTTCATCCAATGGTGAGTAATTTTTGAAAGCAATTTTTATACTTTATTTTAATACAAAATAAAATATTTTAAAGAGTTGAGATGTGTAGTTAAAAAATTAATTGCAAGACATTTAGATTCAATTAAATTCATTGTTAAAATCATTATATAAGTGTTAGCAACAAAATTAATATTGATTAATAAAATGCCCATTTCCAACCGCATTTATATTTTTCAATTACACACAGTCAATACTTTTGTTGTTGATCATTTTTTATATTATGCTTTAGATTCTCCTGCAGCATGTTTTATTGAAAGCAAGTGTGCTTCGTTATTAGAAATTTTTTTATATTTTATTTTTATAAAAAATGAAATATTTTAAAGAGTTGAGATGTGTAGTTAAAAAATTAATTGCAAGACATTCAGATTCAATTAAATCCATTGTTAAAATCATTATATAAGTGTTCATGACATGATACAAACTATGTAAAATACAATTATAAAAAACTACGGTATATTTGATTTGAAAGGAAAAAAAATAAAGATAATGATATCTTTTTTTCTGTTTAGTTAGAGAAAAAAGAAGAAAGAAAAAAATTAGAGAAAAAATGACTTCTAGAAATAAAAATTCAAGTTTCCCTTACTTCTAATTTTCCTTCAATTTAAATTTTAAAATCTTATTCTCTCGTTTTTATTCCACCATACCAAACAAATCATTAAAGATCCCATAATAATAATAATAATAATAATAAAGTTTTAGGATGGAAGAAAGAGAGTGATAAAAAAAAGGTAGAGATCAATGATAGAAATGGTAAGTGATATTATGAGAAAGAAAGATAAATAAGAAAGAAAACATAATAGAAATAAATTAAAAAAAATAAATATAATAAGTGATATGATGATAAAGAAAACAAAATAAAAAAAAATAGAAATGCAAGAAAAAAAAAATGAATGTATCAACTTTAAAACCCAATGCATACTTGACACTCTCTTTTTCATTTGTCTCTATCTTTTTTTCTTTTTTCACATAATATTATTTATCACATCTACATTTTTTTTTGTCTCTTTATCTCTCTAAATTTAAAGAAAAATAATCCTTGGACATTCTTTAAATATCTACACCTTAAAAAAATAAAAAGAGATGAAAAATAAATAATTAATAATGTAAAGTAACAAAAAAATAAAAAAGTATTGAAAAGATATTTATAATTTGTAGGTGGTGAAATATCAACACCTATGTTTAAATTAGGACTAACTGTCCATGAATAATTTTTGTCTCGTAATCACGTCTAAGCAACAAAAAACAAAGAAAGACGCTGTGCACCGCTAATAATACCCGCTTTCGGTGCCAAACTTTCTTTTCCCAGTGTCTGTATCCCAAACCAAAAGACCTCTAAGTAACCCTTCAATGGCAGAAGAAGCCCACAATAACCACCACTTACAAGACCTCCCAAAAGTGCTTGTTCTGGGTCCCCCAACGTGCTTCCCAACCCTGCAACCACTCTACTCTCGCAAGTTCCACTTCCTCAACCCCAACCCTTCCGGTCTCTCACTGCAACACTTCCTGCGTCTCCACCACCACCACCCTTCCTCCATTCCCGCCGTTCTCTGCAGCGCCAGCGACTCCGTCACCGCCGACGTCCTCCGCCTCCTGCCGTCGCTCCGCCTCGTCCTCACCACCAGCGCCGGAACCGACCACATAGACCTCCGCGAGTGTCGCCGCCGGGGAATCCAGGTCGCCGGCGCCGGAGGGCTGTTCTCCGAGGATGTGGCCGACGTGGCCGTGGCTTTGCTCGTTGATGTAATGAGGAAAATCTCGGCGGCGGATCGGTATTTGAGGACGCAGAATCACTCCAATACACCTTGGGATATGTTTACATTCGGCTCTAAGGTTTGCATTTTTTTTATTTCTTTTGTGTATATATATATATATATAGTCAGGATTTATTTTCAGTAGATATCAAAATTAGTTAAATTATATTTTTAATAATTTTTTTTTAGAATGTAAATTTAATTAATTCAATTATTGAATTATATAATATTATTTTTATAATTATATATATTAAATTTCACATTATTTAAATTTTCTAAATATATTATTTGATATTAAATATTTACAAATATTTTAATATCATATTATATTTTAAAATAAAGTGAAGTAATGAACTCTTAAATAATTTTGAAATTATATTAAATTTTGTATATTTAATATAATTAATAAGATTAAAATTAACAGTTTGATTGGTTAAATTTATATTCTATAAAATTTATTGAATATATAATTTAACTAACTTTGATATTTGGTGTCAATTAATCCTGACATGTAGAAATATATATATATTACCTTGTATGGTTTATACACTATGTTATCTTATGCGTACTAGTATATGCGTGGTGGTATACGATGAAGATAGTAGAATCCACGTGTCTGTCAAATCGATATCATTTTGCTTAGGAATGGATAAAAAATAGAATCTACTTAAAAATCAGTTAAAAAATTAATCATTTAAAATTTTATCAAAAAAAATAAGGGACAAGAATACATTAATGAATTTAATTGGACTACATGAATGGACAGTGTAAAGAATTTTACTCTATAGTTCAATCACAGATTCACATATAATTGAAAATGATTGGCTTTTTTAATAATTATTTTTGCAGTGATATATTTTTAATTAGTTAATAGTGCAAAATTTTTTAACTATGAGTGTATCAAAATTAAATTTTATAGTAATAATAGTAAATATTATATTTTTTTATAAAACTTTTTATTTTTAATGTTTTAACTGCTGTCGTGGAAACACTTTTCAAAAAGAAAAGGAAAAAAAATTACCTAATGAGTAAAATTGAGATTTGATATTTACACAATTATGAAAGGCACGCACCAACTATGTTAGTAACTTGTATGAAGCTTGTCAAAGAAATAATAATTGCTGCTAGGATTACATGACAAAAATATTTGATCACACGATTGATATTTTGTTTGGATTTTTGAGAAGACAGACTCAAATCATGGTGTGGGTAAAAACTTGGTTTTTTGTAGTACTTGTTATCCAAACTATTATTTTGCAGTTCCTAGCCGAAACTCAAATGCACTTTGTATCTGATGTGACCTTATTACTACTAATTTTAAAGTGAATTTATGTTTTGTGAGGTTCAGTTTATACAACTGGGATTACGTCAAACTATAGTTGTTTTTTGACCCCTTCCTCATAATCGGAGATAGGTACATTATACCCTTGTATCATGCATTAAACAACCACAAAAGAATTTCAAAAATGTATGATTAGTAGTATTTATTGGAGGGCCCCCGGTGGGGATGAGAGAATTTCAATAATTACTACATAAATTATTTGATGTTTCAGTTATCAGGTAAGCGAGTTGGGATTGTTGGGTTGGGAAGCATTGGCATGGAAGTGGCCAAGCGGCTCGAGCCTTTTGGTTGCATTATCTTATACAACTCTAAGCATAAAAAAGCTACTGTTTCGTATCCTTTCTATTCTAGTGTTGTTGACCTTGCAACTACTTGTGACGCTCTTGTGGTTTGTTGTGCACTAAATGAGCAAACAAGGCACATAATTAACAAGGAAGTCATTTTGGCATTAGGAAAAGGAGGGTTTATTGTCAATGTTGGAAGAGGGGGTCTTATTGATGAAAAGGAATTGGTGAAGTGTTTGGTGGAGGGCGAAATTGGAGGTGCTGGTTTGGATGTGTTTGAGAACGAGCCTCATGTTCCTGAAGAGCTCCTTAAAATGAACAATGTGGTTTTATCTCCACATTGTGCTGCTTTTACTGTGGAATCTACGATGAATTTGTGTGAACTTGTGGGAGGGAATTTAGAAGCCTTCTTCTCAAATAAGCCCCTGATTACTCCAGTTGAATAACTTATCCTTTTGACAACTTGGTACCGTGTGGTACAGTTTTATCTCATTCCTGCGATAATTCTTAAGTTGTAAATGACTTTGTTCTATTCCAAAAACCTTCTCTTGCAAGTGCATTTCAAACTGTTTCGATCAAGGGGAGAAGGTAAAGTAAACTTCGTTTGGATCAGTTTTTTAAGTCCCTTTTAATATGGGAACTCTATCGTGCCATTATTCATTTTCCTATTGTAGTTAGATCTTGGTTGTCTTTGACAGCAGTAGAAGTTGTTGCTAACAACGGTTGGAAGGTAGTGATCTAAAACCAAATCCAATTGTTAGCAACAAAATTAATATTGATTAATAAAATGCCCGTTTCCAACCTCATTTATATATTTTCAATTACACATAGTCAATACTTTTGTTGTTGAGCACTTTTAATATTATGCTTTAGATTCTCCTGCAGCATGTTTTATTGAAAGCAAGTGTGCTTCATTATTAGAAAAATTAAAGGATAAAATGTGCTTTAGGTTCTCAATTTTAGATCAAAATTGGTCTTATATAGTTCCTTTATTTTAAAAATAATGATTTTGGTTCTCATATATTTTATAATTGGTGATTTTTGTCCTTCACCCTAGTATTTTAAGTTTCCTAAAGAAGGACGAAATTCACAAATTATAAAAAATACGAGAAATAAAACCATTGTTTTTAAAATATTCAAACAAAGATCAATTTTAATCGAAATTTGATGGATCTAAAACATATTTTACCCAAAATTAAATTCAGTGACAAAATTTACTCAAAGAACATATTTCCTCTCTAATAATGATGGATTTTGTGTTGGATCATGAGATCATGTGCCAAAGTTAAATTTATATTATTTAATGACTGAAAAGTTCCTTCTCAAAAAATTGTCACAAAATAAATATTATTCCATTAGCTAGAGAATTAGAAACAAAACAATTCTATGTTTAATTAGTCTGTCACAAAATTTGTCGCAAAATAAATATAATACATTTAGCGAGAAAATTAAAGACAAGTTTTTTCCTTCTCTAATAAGTTCATGACAAATAAATATCCCAACTATTAGTGACAAAATTGCATCTTCTTTTAAACATACCTTTGTTATTTTGTGATGAGTTTGTGACGAAATTTTTCTATTGCAAATTTGTGACAAATATCATTTTTCTTAACTATTTTTTAATGACACTGGTTTTAGTGATGAATAATTGTCCTTCCTAAATTTCATCGCTCCTAACACATGCAAGGGTAGCTCCATTGTGCTCAGGAGATAACTTGTAAGCAACAAAGAGACTAACAAGATGTCCAAATCATCTACTTGTCCACGTCATCTTCATTTTCCTGTAAATACCCCACGCAAATATCTCATTTAAGTATGTTCTTTACACTTTAGTACTAAAACTCTATTGAAATCTATATTGAATTGAGTGTTAGAGTGTTTTTAAGTGGCCATTATCTTAGGCAAGTCTCTCACCATCGTGAGCAGTGTTGGACAAATTCACTTTGGTCATTCCTAACATGAACCAACATTGACATGCGCGGTTCTCAAAAAATATCTATAATTAGAGTGTTATGAAAATATTTGCTTTCAGAATATTTGTGACTAATGGTTGGGGTTCTATAGTACTGTAGTATGTGCTAGGCTTAGGCATGGCAATGGGGTGGGGCGAGGCCGGGTTTTTCCTTCCCCGCCCCCGCCCCCAACTCCCCAACATATTCCCGACCTTGCCCCCAATACTTGACGGGGATCAATTTTGATACCCCATCCCCACCCCTGATTGGGGTCAGGTTTTCTTGCCCTGTCCCATCCTCGATGTCTTTTTTAAAAAAATCATTTTTAACAAATTACATTAAAAATGTAATTTTAAATAAAATATTTTAATTCTACAAATAAATTTTATCTAAAGTATTTTAGGTAAAATATTTTTGCAACAATTACTAATTTTCGCACATATAATATTTTAACTCTATAATTTTTTTTTTTTTCAGGGCTAGTTTGGGGGCGAGGCAGGTATCAACATCCTTGTCCCCAACTTTGACACCTGAAACAAAATTCGACCTCGACCCCGACCCCGACCTCAACCTTGGTCAAAACAGGAAAAACCCATCAAAATTGAGGTGGGTTTGGACGGGTACCCATGGGGCCAAGTATATTTGCCGTGCCTAGCCAGGCTTGCTTTTACTAGCAATACTAAATTAAAACCTTCTAGGTTCCTGTTAAAATGTGATAAATAAATTATTTTTAATTTAAAAATTTAAGATTAATAATTTTATTTATTTATTGTAAAAATACATGTATTTTTTTTCTCAACTAGTATGTCAACATCATCGCTCACTCTTTTGTGTTTTTTCAATATTTATATTATTTATGCAACATTTTTAAACAAAACCTTTTACAACACCATTTCTTCTCTCTTTTATTATATAAATACAATTTTTTCTTTTTGCAAACCCCAACAATGGATTTTAATTGTTCTGTGCTTCTGATGCAATACTAACACTATATTTGGTATGGTGGAGAGAAAATGAAGGAGAAAAGAAAATTTTGAAATTTAAATTAAAGAAAAAATTAATTAATTAATTAAATTTTTGTTTCTAAAAGCCATTGTTTCTTTCCACTTTATTCTGAACCAAATAAAAGAAAATATATAATTATTTGTATTTTCTTTCTTCCCTATTTTAGTTTCTCCTATCCAAATATACTATGAATGTATCTATCTCTATTCTAACCAACTTTATTTTCCTCATTCATAATACCATTATTCCCACTTAAAAAAATAATCAAAAAAGTAATTTATCATATAAAGGATAATTTATGTCCACAACTACCTTCAGCATTAATTCTTTCCACAATTTGGTGTTCCTAGTTTAAACCAGGCAATGCTTTCCCCCTTCCCTCCCTTTTAAGTATTTTAATGAAATTTTGCATTAAAATAGTTTAATCAATCTAGATGTTGAACAGTTTCCTAATTTTAAAGACACCTCTTTTTCTAAAAGGCAACTTTTGAAATTTTAACATTAGAATACTCATTAGTAAATTTAATAATTTGAAAGAAAAGTTATTTTTAGGCTCCAAAATGGGTAGCGAGGGATAATAATTATTTTTCAGATGAAGAAAAACGACCATTCATCATTTCAAATCATAACTGCTTGTTTTCAATAAATTTAATTTCAAAGCAAAATTTGATGGATTTCTAGCATTTGCTTTTATTTTCCTTCAATTTTCTTGGTACTTAATTTTTGTGTCATAACTTTTTCTTAGATTGCCTTTGCAAATTTTCAGCCTAACGGGCTTTAACTTTTCCTTTCTCTCTCTCTCTCTCTCTCTCTTTATGACCTTTTTTTTATTTTCTCTCTTCTTTTTTTTTTATTTTTATTTTTGCTTAAAAGACTTATTTTGTCAAACTCTAGGTAGACAACTAGATGGAGATGTTGGAGCCTTCTATTTTAGAAAATATTTGGACAAGCCTAACTTGAGAGAACAAGGAGAATAAGAATGAAAGCAAGAAAGATTAGAAAATTCAAAGTGCAATTTTATTAATAACAGATATTGAAAAAACACGGAAGCCCAATTATGAAATATCCTAAAGCCTTGGGCAGAGCAATAGGATTTACAATCAAAACTATGAGAAACTTGATGATTACTAGGCTTAAAAATATCAATTGTTGGATCCCCGTGACTAGGGAATGAGTTATTTCCTATGTTGGGACCATCTTTAGCAAAATTCAACCACTTGGCTTCTATCAAATCCTTAACTTTATGCTTTAGGGCTTTGCAATTTTCAACTGTGTGCTCTACGGCCCCTCCGTGGTATTCACATTTGGCATTGGAGTCATACCAAGTTGGAAAAGGTAGTTCCAAAGGCTTCATTGGGCATATAATGGCTAATGAGTTCTGAAAAAGATGAGGAAGAGTTCCGTGTATGTCATGTGAATTGGATCAAAAATTCTTTCCTTTTTCACAAATGACTTTGGCTGGCTAGTACCAAAGTACTTGTTCTGCTGATGACTAGGATGGGAGGATGTTTGTGATGGGTAAAAATGAGATTGAGGGTATGGAATTTGTGAGGTTGCATTAACATATGGCTATGAGGTAAGGAATCTGGAATGATTGTTGGAAATTTGTGGGTGATTGGTACTGCTCGCCTTGATTTAACATTATGGCATAAGCCTCACCTTCCTTCTTCTTCGTGAATCCCTTAGGAGCCTTCTTAGAATTTATTGCCTCGACAGACTCTTGGACAATCTTTCCTCTATTCAATCCCCCTTCTACCCTTTCTCCAATGATCACTACATCAGAGAAGTTTGATGACACACTTCCAATCATTCTATCATAGAAAAGAGATTAGAGAGTGTTTACGAACATGGCTACCATCTCCTTATCTAGTAATGGTGGTTCAACTTGCGCATACCCATCGAAGGGCTCATAATCTTTCTTCACTATGCTTTGAAGCTGCAGCCTATCAGGAGCCATATCAATATTATACTAGTATTGCTTGAGAAAACCATTTGCCAGGTCTTTCCAACAATGGATATAAGTAGGCTCAAGGTGCATGTACTAGCTCAAGGCTGCCCTAGCCAGACTATCTTGAAAGAAATGAATTAGCAACTTAACATCATGAGCATAAGATGCTATCTTACAGCAATACATTGTTAGATGACTCTTAGGGCAGGTAGCTTTCATGTACTTCTCAAACTTCGACACTCTAAATTTTAGGGGTATCACCACATCAGGGACAAGACAGAGTCCCACAGCATCTCTAAAGCCATAACTTGCTCCTCCTTCAATGGCTCTAAGTCTCTCTTCTAGAATCTCAAACTTCTCTTTTGCTTTGAGGTTTTCAATTGGTACCCCAGACATGGCAGCATGAATTGAGTGTATAGCAGGGGAAGTTCCAAATTACAGTGCTTGTGGTTGGGTAGCATGCTAATGATCAATAATGACAGGTATCTTAAATACATTTCCACCTATAATGTGGGTTGGTAGAGGTACATGGTTGGTTGCTAGATGAATAGGAAAGGGTAATGATGTCTGAGGTGGTTCATGGGTGTTTGTTTGCAATTGGGTGATGTCTGAGGTATTCATGTAAGGATAGCAGTGTTATCGCTTGGCTAGTCAGTGGCTATTGGTGGGGCATAATAATGGGGTGGGCCATATGGTGGGAGTGGCTGGGCTTCCTTTTCTTGGGAATGATTAACTTGAAAATGCATAAAATAAGGAGGGTATGCCGTGGTAGATATCAAGTTCTCTTGAGCATTAAATCCCTGAGCTTGCACATGCATTGGATAGAAGCCTGGTGGATAGAGTAGGGTTTCATCATCAACATTGTTTGCAAAAGTGGTCTCATTCGCTTTCTTTTCCACTAAAGACTTCAAAGTCTTGATGATTTAAGCCATTTGTTCCTTCAAAAAATTTATGTCACTCCTCAATTTCTTTTGAGCTTGCTCTAGTTCATCCATGATTCTTGACTGAACTTGAGTCCAATAAGGGTGCCAAGGAACCAGGTTATTTCTCTTTTTTCTTCTTTTTTCACTGAACATAAAACATGCATGTGAGTGCATTTATTTGCCCTAGAGAATCATAAGTTTACTCATTCAATCGTGAGTATTTTTGATAATTTTTCTAAAATCATCTCTCAACTTGATTCCCAGATACTCACAACCAAACTTTCATTTCTTTACAATTCTCTAGCAGCTAAAAAAATGATATGCATGGATGGATGCAGAAAGATGAAATGAAATGAATGAATGCAACCTTTTGTATTTATTGGGTTGGATGCATAAGGATGTTATTATTGATGATAATACTACTTATTTATTTACAAAAGAAATGATGCCTAAGATGGGATAATGATGCCATATTTATTTTACAAAAGAAATAATGAATGAGTTGTAATTATATATTTTTATTTTGATGGAATGAAGAAATGATGAATGAAATAGGATGATATATTTTTATTTTTTGTGGAATGAATGAAATGATGGAATGCTATATATGTACTTTTTACCTTGGGAGATGATATATTTTTTATGATGAGATGATGTATATTTTTTATTTTATGAATGATGTTATGGTGGAAATAAGAATGCTATATTTATTTATTTTATGATAAATGTGGAATTTTTTATTATTTGAAATGAATGCAATGGTGATGAAACATATTTTTTAAAGAAATGTTGAATGAAATGGAAATCTAGTGATTTTTTTAAATGAAATACATGAAATAATGATGCAATGGATGAGATGATGATTTTTTTTTGTGTAAAGAAATGATGAATGAAATGGGAATGAGATCTTTATTTAGATGAAATGGATGGAATGGTGATGTTTTTTTATTTCAAGAATGATGAATGAAAATGATATTATTTTCTTTACTAATATGTTTAATGATGATCATGCTATGTTATTTATGGAAGGAGTGGTAAATGTTTTATTTGTGTCCTAATTGAATATACCTATCAAACAGCCTTTATATAAAAGGTCTATATCTTTCTCTAGTATGTGGGTCTCACCAATGGGTAGTCATTCTAATGCTCACGTTCTTTTAGCTTTTAGAGCTAAGGACTCATTTCGGAATGTGACCACAAACAGCAAGTAATCCAAAGTGTGGGCATTCACAAAAGAGACACGCTTTAGATGAGGTTTTTATGATAACCAAACAGGAAGTAAATGTAAAGTGGTTACCACTAATCACCTCTCACTCCCTAGGCTACACTCAGGTCTAGGTATAGGACCTCGCCCATAAGTGTATGAAAAGAAGTGTAGTGTAATTTATGAAAGGAGCTAATGAACCACATATATAATGTACAAGTTATCTACCCTAGGGTTCAATCCAAGTAAACATATATACAATCATTAATAATTATAACAATCAAATAATTAAACAAGTAAAATAAAAAACAAACAAGGTGTGAAACAAATAAAGAAAAGCTATCAATTTTGCACATTTAACTATGTTAGGCTTGACCCTCTAAATGTCTCTAGTGGAGTCGCCATTTGTCGCCACCAGGGTCACGGTGAGACGGTAAAAAATAAAAGATAAAACCATAGGAGTTGCCACCATAGTTTATTAAGGGAAAACGTATGGAAAAGCCCTATAAGAAAATGGTCTCGAATTAAAGATCGAGTTTGGGAGTCACTTACACGTAGGGAAAATGCTAGCACTCTATGGTATCTGTCATAAAGACGATTATCCATAATTAAATATGTAAAATTAGATAGCTTTAAAAATATTTATTTCACTCCTAATGTTTTATTTATTTACAAATTTTATTATTTTTTACCAAAAGAATTTTATTTAAGAAAAGATGTTTATGACAAAAATTTTATTTCGCCAATATATGACAAAAATCAAGTCTAAAAAAAGTAGCCCAAAACCAACAAAGGAGAATTGCTAGACCTAAAAGCTTAAATTACCAAAAGAAATAAAAAGAAATGTGATGCTGGTTCTGTTACAAAAAAAAAGAGAGGAGAAGATCAAATAAAAAAAACTATGTCTCTGTATGATTTTTATTGGAAGGAAAAGAGTGAATATGTTGTGATGATAAAGAAGGAATGTGTGAAAATCAATGTGTGCAAAAGTGATGTTTATGCATTTGACTTCAAATCAATGTGTGCATGTGTGGATTTTGTGCTGAGTGATTTTGGGTGAGTGAGGTGCTGAAGTATTTTCATTCCATCAATGAGAATTGTGAGCATGTGCATTCGAAGAAATCGAGAGTGCGTGTGGACTGTGTATGAGTATGTGTGAGGTACAGTGAAAAAAAGGTGAGTGGTGATGTGTTGTATTTGTGCTAAAAATATGGCATAAGTGGAAGAGAAACAAAAAAACGCGAGAGAGTGTGCTGAAGGAAACTACATGCATTCTTCCATGATATTAACACTAATAAACTAAGATAAAGAACAACTCCATAATCAAATAAAAAAACCAAAAAAAAAAAAAAACTCATATGCAAACAATAGCTACAAACAGAGACAGGTTTTTATTTAAAAGCAAATGCATAATCAACAATAAAGATCAAGAAAGAGCAGAGAACCAAGCTCACTTTATTTTATGATACAGAGATGCAAGAAGAGAAAAGCTACATGATGAAAGGAGAGAATAGGAGGTATACCTCTAGCTAACAGAGGGGAAGAGCCAACAGAGAGTAGCAAGAGTGAATTTTATTTTTTTTGTAAGAGTGAAGGTGAGTGATTGTCCTTTCTTAACTTGAATGAAAGAGAATATATAGGCAAACTTTCTAATAGTTTTCTCTCATCACAATTTTCAATTTTTATTTTTTCAAAACAAAAAAAAAGGTAAAAGATAAAATCTGTTGTAACTAACTCATTTCTAGAACCCTTTCTCCTCCCATGTTTTTTTTTTTTTTTCATTTTCTGCTACCTTTCTCTCCCTTTCTCTTTTTTTATTCTATTCCCTTTTTACTTTTTGTGTTGGGTCATGGACTACTAGCCCAAATTATTTGCTTACTTTTATTTTCTATTTTTTCTATCTTTTTTCCTTTTGAATTAAACCCCGGGCTTCTAAGCACATGTGAGCTTTACAAGTGAAACCTATTTATTTTGCATTTTCTTTCAATTACTTATTCTTTTATTTATTTTTTAATCTTTAGTTCTTATTTGTTTCTCTCTTTTTTCTATTTTCATTTTTATCTCTTAAAATTTTTATGGATTTTAAACACATTAACCCAACAAACAAAACTCAATTACTTATTTTTACTTCTTTTCTTTTTATTATTTTTCTGATTACCTAGATAAAATTTAGTGTTTAGAAAGACTATTACTCGTTCTACTCTTAGTTAGACATTCTTAGCATTTCTTCTCATCTCATTTGGAAGTGCATGTCTCACTATCCTATAGTTATTGGAAAAAAAATATCCCTCAACTATTTCAACCATTTATTTATTTCAATCTTTCTCATCTTATCTTAATCTTTAAATTAAATTTTAATATTTTTTTTAAAAAAGGCTTAAATATCTTTTTAGTCTCTATAATTTGGGTATTTTATTTTTTAGTCCCCATAAAATTATTTTGGTCATTTTAGTCCCTACAACAATTTTTTTGTGTTTTTTGGTCCCTACCGTTAGAGAAGCTATGTTAAAAAAATGAGGTGGAAAATAGAGTGTCACAATTTTTAGGGACTAAAATGACCAAAATAATTTTATGGGGACTAAAAGATAAAATACCCAAATTATATAGTGACTAAAATGACCAAAATAGTTTTATGGAGACTAATAAACAAAATACCAAAATTATATGGACTAAAAAGATATTTAAGCTAAATTAAAATAACAAAATAAAATTTAAAACCCTTATTTACCACCACTGTTACAAACCCTTCATTTTCTCCATCCACTAATTGTCTTCTCCTTCCATCATCCCAACCATAAAAGTCACCATACTGAGCAAGCTAACATAGAACCTAAACTTGCTTGAGTCAAACAGCAACCAAGAACCATGAACACTGTCAATGATGCAATCCACGGTTTCCACCAACCACAAATCTTCCTCCACCACCTTTCCCCGTTTGGCTTTGCCTTTGCTTGTGTCATACTGCATCATTTTTTCTTCCACTAGATCTAAGTACCTTTCCACGAAGCCAAGAATGTCAAAATTCTCTACATTTCCTTTGATGTCATCATTATTATCATCATCCTTCCGTTGTAGAGTCATAAGCAATTGGTCAATGTCTTCTAAAACTTTCTTGAGGTCAGGGGAAAAGACATCGCAACCTTTTCTTTATTCTCCTCATCTACCTAATCATGTGGTTGCGACGATGATTCTACTTCAGTGGTGGCATGTTAGTGGTGTGTCACATCGAAGACGGTAGCATTCACTAACGTTGTTACTGTTAAATGACAAATGTGAAGACTAAGGAGAATCATCGATTTCTTGTCTTCAGTCATTGTAGTTGGTGGAAACTACGGATCACATTATTGAAAGAGCTTATGGTTCTAAGTTATGGTTTGGCTTGAGCAAGTTTGGGTTCTGAGTTGGCTTGCTCAGTGAAGTGGCTTCTGTGGTTATGATGGTGGAAAGGGAAGATGAATGGTGGAAAAAGAAAACAGAGCGTTTACAATAGTGGTGGTGAATGAGGGTTTTAACCAACCCAGTCCAATGTCCTATATTTGTTTTAAAAAGTTTAGGTTTTTTGATTAAATATATATTAATAATAATTTTTTATTTAATAGACAATGTTTTGTATAACATAGCATTATATTTATAATGATATAATTTATTTTGAAATATATATGGTAAAATATGTCTTAATTTAAGTTTTAAACTTTTTTAATCTTACGATTTAACTATACACAATGTTAAGATTTACGATAATAAGTCAGGTTGACTCGATCTTGTCCTTGATTTATCACGTCTTGATCAAGTTCGAGTTTGAGTTTAAACAAATGACCCTAACAAATTGTTGAATCAGGTAGGGACAGAGATTAACCCTTCCCAACCCATCCCACGCTCACCCCTAACTATATTAGTAACTTGTACAAGCTTGTTAGATAAATAATAAGTGTGGCAAGGATTGCATGCAAAAATATTTGATCACGAGATTAATATTGTGTTTTGGTTGTTGAGAAGACAGTCTAAAATCAACGTGTAGGCAAAACTTATTTTTTTATTTGTAATTTTTGTCTAAACCACAATTTTGCAGCTCTTACTCCTAGTTGAAATTCAAATGCACATGATATCTGGTGTGACCTTATTACTACTAATTTTGAAGTCAATTTATGTTTTGTGAGGTTTAGTTTATAAATTTCCATGTCACTATTCAAAGTGACAACTGCCGAAATGCATGTATAAGTGCTTGTTCTTCTTGCGTTAAACTATAGTTCCTTCCTCCCTGTTAGGAAATGCTAGCATAATTTCCCTCCTCTATGAACTCAAAATAGGCACTAAGCAGAAACATAAAATAATAGCACCAGAAAATTTTTAGTGTGGAAAACCTTCTCAGTGTGAGCAAAGAAAAACCATGGGACCCGTAGGCCTCTTAAAACTTCCACTATAACAATAATGGGATTACAAAAATACAACAATAATGTATCTTCAATTTGTGGATAACACTCACAAATTGGCTCACTAATTTTCTCTCTTAGAAACTCACTCTAAGGCTCTCTATTTTCTTCTCAAAATTTTTCTCTCTTGTGAGGATGTTCTCACTTTGCTTGCTTGTGTCTCCAATGTAAGTCTCTCCATCTATTTATAGTGGAGATTTGCACTTGCTTGCTCTAGGTGAATTTATTGCACCGAAATATGTAGATGAAGGTTGAACAATTTTTTCAACTTTGCTTTGTATGGCTTTCTTGATTCACATTGCTTGCATTGACTAAGCATCAATTTACGTACATTGGATGGAATTTTTCAACAATTCTCCTTTTCCAGCCAAAGGGAAATATCCTTAGATCAATTTGGGGTTAATGCTAAGCCTGCAACATCTTTGCAAAATTCTAACTTCTCTTTTGTTAGAGCTTTTGTCATCATATCTGCCCCATTGTCCTTGGTGTGTATTTTCTCAACCTGTAGCAGTTTACTTTCCAACACATCATGTATCCAGTGATACCTCACATTAATGTGTTTCGACCTTGCATGAAAAGTAGAGTTTTTGTTGAGATGAATTGCACTTTGACTATCACAATAAAGAATATAGCTTTCCTGCTCTTGGCCTAACTCTTATAGGAACTTCTTCATCCACGGGCTCTCCTTACAACCTTCAGTGATTGCAATGAACTCTGCTTCTATGGTGCTTAAAGCAATGCACTTTTGTAGTTGCAATTGCCATGATATAGCTCCCCCTACAAAAGTAATCAAATATCCTGATGTAGATTTTCTTGAATCCACATCTCCTACCATATCTGCATCTGAATACCCATGAAGCATTAAATTTCCTTTGCCAAAACACAAGAAATTTTTGGCAGTTCCCCTCAAATACCTTAGTATCCATTTCACAACATTCCAATGCTCCTTTCCTGGGTTTGATAGGAATTTGCTCACAACTCCTACAACATAAACAATGTCTGGTCTTGTACAAACCATTGCATACATAGGGCTACCCACTACAAAAGAATAGGGAACCTTCCTCATTTCGTCTTTTTCTTCTTCATTCTTCGGACATTGAGTCTTACTGAGTTTGAGATGGCCAGGTAATGGGACATGCACAGGTTTAGCATTATGCATCCTTTCAAGAACTATCTTAATATAGTCTTTTTGTGACACCCACAACATTTTTCTAGATCGATCTCTAATAATCTTCATTCCAAGAATCTTCTTTACTGCACCCAGATCTTTCATGGCAAAAGATTTGCTCAATGCCTTCTTGTTTTATCTTTCCCAACAATCATCATATCATCAACATATGATAAAAGTATGATGCATTCACCATTCTCATAGTTCTTCACAAACACACAATGGTCTGCAGAGGTCTTCTTGAAATTGTGTTAGGTCATGAAGAGATCGAACTTCTTGTACCATTGTCTTGGAATTTGTTTTAGACCATAAAGGCTTTTCTTCAAGTGACACACTAAGTGTTCCTTGTCTAGTTCTGCAAAACCTTCTGGTTGCTCCATATAGATTTCTACCTCTAGGTGTCCATGTAAGAATGCTATTTTGACATCAAGCTGTTCTATTTCCAAGTCTAGTTTGGTAGCTAGACCTAGGATTGCTCTAATAGATGTCATCTTCACAACTGGTGAGAAGATTTCTTCGAAATCTATGCCCTTTTTTTTATTGCACCCCTTCACAACAATTCGTGCTTTGTACCTGGGGTTTGGGTTATGCTCTTCAGTCTTGAATTTGAACACCCATTTAGTTTTCAATGCCCTTCTTCCTTCTGGTAATTTTACTAAGTCATATGTCTGATTCTCTTTCAGGGATTGGATTTCTTCTTCCATTGCTTGCATCCATTTCTCTTTATCATTTGTTTCAATGGCTTCCATGAAGCTTTGTGGTTCCCCTTCATTAGTAAAGTTGACATACTCGTCTGAGAAATATCTTTTGAAGGTTGCCTGTTTCTTGTGGATTGTCTCACTTGGGGAACATGTTCTGTCGGAACGTTATCCACTGCTTGCTCTTCATTCATCTCATCTGATTGCATCGTTTGATGAGGTTGTTCCATCTCATGAGTATCTCCCCCTAAATTATTTATCACAACAGGGTTTGAATCTTGAACCACCTTTTATTTTGGCTTCTCAGTCTTGATATCTTGGATCGTTTGATCTTCAAAGAATATCACATCTCTGCTTCGAACAATCTTCTTGTTTGCAGGATCCCATTATCTAAAGCCAAGTTCTTCTCTTGGTGAACCAAGGTATATGCATTCCTTTGCTTTAGCACCAAGCTTTGCTCTTTCATCTTTTGGAATGTGAACAAATGCCTTAGATCCAAATACTCTCAAGTGACCAAAAGGGGGTTTCTTTCTAGACCATACCTCATTTGGAACCTTTCCATTTAAAGGTCTTGAAGGAGATAGATTTATCATATCAACTGCAATTTTCACTACTTCACCCCAAAATGATTTAGGAAGTTTTGCTTGAGAAAGCATGCTTCTGAATTTCTCTGCAATCGTTCTGTTCATCCTTTCAGCTACTCCATTCATCCGAGGAGTCTTAGGAGGCACTTTCTCATGTCTTATCCCATGAGTTTTGCAATATACCTTAAATTGGCCTATGTATTCTCCACCATTATCAGTTCTCAAGCATTTCAGCTTTATTCTAGTTGCTCTTTCTACAGAAGCATGAAACTCCTTAAAAGCTTGAAGAACTTGATCTTTCGTCTTCAATGGATACACCCACACTTTCCTAGAGTGATCATCAATGAAGGTAACAAAGTACTGGGCACCGCCAATGGACTTTTTAGATGTTGAGCAAACATCTGATTGAACAAGATCCAGAATATGCTTTCTTCTTCTTGCATCTTCTGGTCTTTTGAAAGATACCCTGTGTTGTTTGCCTACTAGGCAGTCTTCACAGGATTCAAGTGGCTGCCCTTTTATGTTTGGGAGATGATGTTTTACAAGGATCTCTAAACCCTTCTCGCTCATGTGGTCCAATCGTTTGTGCCACAATTCTTTGGATGCGTCTTGAGCGACATTCGTCTCTCCTTTGCATATATTTCCCTGCATCATGTATAAGGAGCCTTCCTTCTTTCCACGAGCAATAATCATGTTCCCTCGATTGAGTTTCCATCTACCAGCACCAAACTGGTTTATCATTCCAATTTCATCTAGCTTTCCTACTGAAATAAGGTTGAGACGCATATCTGGAACATGTCGCACCTCCTTTAGCACAAGTTTGTTTCCTTTCTCAATCATTAAGGTTACTTCACTAATGCCAATAATCTTACTAGTGACATGGTTACCCATCTTTACCGTACCAAAGTCTCCTTTTTGGTATAATAAGTAGAATCCCTCATGTGGAGTCAATTATCCAAATGCAATCATCAAATGCAACATTTAGATAATTTTCCTCGCTGATAAGAAATATATTCTCATCATTTGAGGCCACCACAGTGGTTGTTCCATGTTTTTTTTTCTTCTTTGGGTTAATCTGGTCAGGGTGGACTATTCTAGCCTGTTGGTCTTTCTTCAAGAATTTGCACTCAAACTTCTTGTGGCCCAGTTTACCACAGTAATAACAAATTAGTCTAATGCGAGATTTAGATCTGCCTTGTGATTTTCCTCGATCTCCTTTTTCACGAATTTTACTCCTTCCTCTATTTTCAACAACATTGGCTTCGAATTGGTTATTGAAGCCTCTTTCTCTCCATCTTGACTCTTCATTCAACAAACTATCTGTAACAAAATCCATGTTGAGCTTTCCTTTTGGAGCTAAATTGCTAAGAGTGACAACTAAAGTGTCCCAACTCAAAGGCAGAGAACTGAAGAGTAGAAGAGTTTGCACCTCACCATCTATCTTTATTTCTGTTTTCGCCAGTTGATTCACAATACCTTTGAAGGTATTGAAATGTTCAATCATGTTTTGATCGTCCATGTACTCCAACTTTACTAGTCGTCTGAAAAGGTGGGCTTTGTTCCTGGGCGTCTTCTTTTGAATCAAAGATTCAAGTTTTGTCCACAACTCATACGCATTGGTATAAGTTGAGACATGCTCGAACAAGCTTCGATCAATATATTTTCAGATCACAGCTACTGCTTTTCAATTCTGGAGCTCCCAATCTTAGTCAGTCTTCCCCTTCGGTTTATCGTGTTGGGTGATTGGCTCGTGCAAACCCTTGTAGTATAAATGATCTTCCATCATTGGCTTCCAATAATTTGTTAGCAGTTACCTTGAACATGTCTCCATCATGAGTGACAACTCCTTCCATCTAGAGTTACACAAGATAGATAGCGAACTAAGAATTACCGTATGCCGGAATAATTACCGTAGTTCGTGAATAGTACACCAGATAAGTTCCCAAGAAAGAGAGGTGGGTCAATAGATACACTTAAATACCAAGTCTTTCCTTAGCCCGAACTTTCCTAGACATGCACTTCCACTTTACCACATGTTATTTCCAACAACAAGAATAACTCTTTTTTGATGTGGAAGATCAAGCAATGCTGCAACCACAAAGCATATTAAAAATTTTCTTATGAATACGGCACCTTAGTATCCGTGAGCTCTGAGCTCTGATACCACTGTTGGGAAATGCTAGCATAATTTCCCTCTTCTATGAACTCAAAACAGGCACTAAGCGAAAACATAAAATAGCAACACCAGAAATTTTTTAGCGTGAAAAACCTTCTCAATGTGAGCAAGGAAAAACCACGGGACCCGTAGGCCTCTTAAAACTTCCACTATAACAATAATAGGATTACAAAAATACAACAATAATGTATCTTCAATTTGTGGCTAACACTCACAAATTGGCTCACTAATTTTCTCTCTTAGAAACTCACTCTAAGGCTTTCTATTTTCTTCTCACAATTTTTCTCTCTTGTGAGGATGTTCTCACTTTGCTTGCTTGTGTCTCCAATGTGAGTCTCTCCATCTATTTATAGTGGAGATTTGCACTTGCTTGCCCTAGGTGAATTTAATGCACTGAAATATGTAGATGAAAGTTGAACAATTTTTTCAACTTTGCTTTGCATGGCTTTCTTGCATTCACATTGCTTGCATTGACTAAGCATCAATTAACGTACATTGGCTGGAATTTTTCAACACTCCCCCCCACCTAGCTTATACCCTTCTATAATATGCATTAAACAATTACAAAAGAATTTCTCATATGTATGATTTATATATTTGAAGTAAATTCTGAGACAATTTTTCAAATGTAGATGTAGTGGTGTTTATTGGGGGAGGGAATTTCAATAGTACATAAATTATTTGAAGCTTCATTGATATAAGGAATAAAGGGTTGGTGTTTCAGTTATCATTTAAGCGAGTTGGGATTGTTGGATTGGGAAGCATTGGCATGAAAGTGGCCAAGCGGCTCGAGTCTTTTGGTTGCATTATCTTACACAACTCTAGTAATGTTGTCTGAATAACTTAGTTTTTTGATAACATAGTATCGTGTGGTACAGTTTTATCTCGTTCCAGCAATGATTCTTGAGTTGTAAAGGACTTCGTTCTATTCCACAAACCATCTCAGCAAAGTGGCTCTGCAAGTGCATTTCAAACTCTGATTTGATCAAGGGAAGGAGATGAAGCAAACTCTATTTGGATCAGTTTTTTAAGTCCATTTTTATATGGAAACTCTATTGTTCCATTATTCATCCCTACTGTAGTTAGATCTTGGTTGTCTCTAATAATGGTAACAAAAGTTATTGCCAACAATGGTTGGAAGACAGTGATCTGAAACCAAATTTAATTGTTAGTTAACAAAATTAATATTGACTAATAAAATATCAATTTGCAACCTCATTTACATATTTTCAATTACAATTACATACCTAGACAATGCTTTTGTTGTTGATCATTTTTAATATTTTACTTTAGGTTCTTCTGCAGCATGTTTTGATGAAAGTAGATTGCTTTGAGATACATAACAAGCTGCTGTTCTAGCTGATATTGTTTCTCTAGAAACCTTATACTGTGTTTCATTTTAATATTATACTTTAGATTCCTCCGCAGCATGCTTTAATGAAAGTAAGTGTGCTTTAAGATGCATAACAAGCCGCTATTCTAGCTGATATTGTTTCTCTAGGAACATTCATTATACTGAGTTTTGTTTTCGTTATTTTCAAACTAGTATAATGTTTTGCTAGTTGCAACTTATTGTTTCTATTTTCTATTGTGATGTCTATCTTATAGGAGATGAACCTAAGCAGTTGTTGTATGAAACTACGAATTATTGTCTGAATTCACGGCAGTTACTGTACTAGCATTGATCTGCATTCATGATGGGTTACTATACTAGCCAAAACTGAATTCACAGTGGTTACTGTACTACTTGAATAGTTGAATTGCCTTGTTAAGGTTAGTCGACATAAGCCAAGCTAGGCTGGTTATTCTCTTCAAAATCATGCACAACTAATTCTAATTCTCTGAAGAAAGGTAAAACATAAATGAATTTATTAACGAGCGGACATGGTTTTCTATAGTTTAACTTAAATATTAATATTATCTTATATTTGGAATTGTTTTTGTCTGTAATTTTAATGTTATAAATTTTTTAATGTATTGATTTAATTACAGTTCAACCACGGTCAAACTAATGGCTTCTCTAATTCAATGATGGATCCATTTTTAAACACATTGTCAAATATTCTTGTTCTTTTTATTTTGGTGTACAGTCAATAGTCTTGTTTAGTTGCAGAGAGGATTTAACTGTGCACCTAGATAATCTCTAAAATTTCCTGTTATTATTTATTCTCTTAAACTGTTGCTATGATTGTCTATCATTTGAGCCGTTATGTGTAAGGTAACAACTGGCCAGATGCTGCTTCATGCATGTATATGTGCCTTTTGCTAATGATAGGTACGGAAAAGACTTTGTTGAGAGAAATAGTATCTACACTGATAATCTCTATGTCTTGAAGGAATTAATCTTCGGTTGTAGGCCAAGAAATATTCTTACTAAAAAATGTGCCTTTTCTTCTTGTTTTAAACAATATTTTTTCCTTCCTTCCTTGTCATCAAATATAGGTAATTTATCATAGCTTTGTATAATGAATAAAGCAATCTCAGTTCAATTTCAAACATATATAATGTATATTTAAAGTAAATTACAATTTTGAAACTTTAAACTACATCAGTAGTGACATGTGACCTTTTAATTATCAGGGGCGAAATATTTCAATAGGGATATATATTATTTGAAGCATCATTATGTATCATAAGGAATAAAGAATTTGTATTTCATGAGTTATTAGGCAAGCCAGTTTATGGATTGGATTGGGAGTCGTTGACATAAAACTCGTGAAGCTGCTTAGTTTTTTTTTTTTTTTTACTGAGGAGAGCAAAGCCCAAAAAACTACATACGAATCCTACGGGGTATTGCTAGCCCCATAGCATCAGTATTAATTAATCTTCAGCTATGCACTCGGAGGAGGTTCCCATCTAACATCTTTTGTTTGATAGCATAAACTCTGGACCCCTGTACTAAGTGCAACAGTATGCACATCCTCACACTGCCACGCCTTTTGCCTAATAGCCAGTAAACAGAATCTTGTTGCGGGTCTGCCATATTAAGTTCACGCCAACAACAAAAACCGCACATCACCTGATTCCTTCTACTTTCCCACGTCCCCCATGTAGGTTGTAAAAAAGCCATTGCATCAAATCACCTGCAAAAAAACAGTTAGGAATATTTGGAGAGAGGCATTGCCAAACTAATTTGGCATTTTGACAACCTTGACGCATGTGCAAGAGCGTCTCGTCTCCCTGTTGAGAGATGGGGCACGTAGGCGTAGCACTAATATACGAAGACATCTACTCTCCCTAAATGAATTTGCCATTATGCCATCATGGATAACTCGCCACAAAAAGCAACTTTCACATATTTTTGATAGTGAAATTAGTTTCGATTTTTATGTTAGTTTTGAATTATTTGGAAATTGAAATTTTTATGTTGTTTTGGTTACATTATCTCTTACCATTCTAGGCAAGTATTTTGTACTTGACCTCGCCAGATCTAGCTCAATCCAATAAGCCCAACCAATCAACCAAACTAAAGATCAAGAACCCTTCTAAAATCTCAAGAGAGCTTTATTCTTCAAATCTCCCATTATCTTCCAAATTAAGGGGTAATTCCCCTAATTGATAGCAAATAACCCTTATCACCTCCAATCCAATATCATCAAAAAGATCTATAAATGTAATCTAATTACAGAAAATAGGTACGACTTTAATCTTTTTTCCATCTCTTGAATCTTGCTCTCACCGACTTGAGCATTGAAGCCCTTGCAAGCCACACCGCCGACATCACAAGCTAGGAAACAATCTTAAAGACCTATAGATGTAGAGACTGAGAAAAGCATGTGATCACTTCTCTTGGGTCAGTAGAGTTGTTTATGCTAATTTCCACCATTGTTGAGGCAGAGTTGGTCTGACTTTTTGTGGGCCCCAAGGTGAGACAATAGATAAGATCTTCTTATATTTTTTTTTATTACCATATTATAAGTGAGAAGTATTCATTAGCTTTGTCAATTACTAATTTCTGTTAAGAACCTGACTGGCTACCTTTAGTAGAGTCTCCCATCCAAACTATGTTTTTTGATTCACAATGTTGAACTCGAGATCTTGATTAAGAGATTCAAGCCCAGTTCCACTCGAACCAATGTACTATTGGTTAAGGTCCTTTTATATACAAGTATTTTAAAATATAAACATATATTCCATAAAAAAAATAGACATGTAATTTTATTAAAATAATATGTTTTATTATATCAAACGAATAAAATAGTTTTAACAAGTCTCAAAAAGATATATTATATTTTTCATTTAATATACTCCTATGCTATCGCTTATCATGAACAAAATATTTTTTCTATTAGGAAGATTGTTGTTTATCACCTACAAAACAATATATATATATATATATATATATATATATATATATATATATATATATATATATATATATATATATTATCATACAAATAGTTTTTTCAAACATTTTGAGATAAAATATAACTAATGATAACATCAACATTAAGTTTGCTTTTAAAAATAATAATAAATAATTTTATGTTAATAAAAAATAATTTTTTAATTAATATAAAAATATTTTTTATATAATTTGTTTATCTATTTTTCTACTCTTTTTTCTATTTATCCAAACAAGTGAAGAAAAAATTACTTTTTTCTTCTTATTTCTATCCATCCAAACAACACATCTTTTTACTTTATTTCTCTTTTATTTCTATCCTTTCAATTTCTTTCCTTCTTTTTTTCACTTTTAATCCAAATAAAGCATAGGTAATAGAAGGAAATACTCTTTTGTTTTTTAATAAATGCATAAATTATATATATTTTTATCTTATCTTATTACTCTTTCTTCCTTTAAAAATATGATAGGGTAACTAATGAATAATTATCAAAAAAATTACTACATAAGAAAAATTGAAAAATTACTATGTTACCCACTATATTTGAATGATTAACAAGAAGAAAAATTAAAAATACTACAAAATTAAGAATTTAAAAGCATTAAGTTTTAGAAACTTACACTGCAAATTATTCCTGTTAAGAAGTCAATGAAATGAATGAATTTTTCTCTCTTCAAAGTTGTTTATATTTTTTTGGACCCCTTTCAGCGTTGGGTCCTAAGCCATTGTCCCTCTAGCCTAGGCATAGGGTTGGCCCTTTGTTGAGGGGTGCATGATCATATGTCTAGGGTAAGAAAGAACAAGGTCGATCAAGGTTGACCTGAGGATGAGAACAAGTCGTTTTCATAAACGACACAAATGTTCCTTACCAACCTAAGAAAGGTGACCATGTGCCTTTTGTGATCTCTATGCCTACAAGTCTCTAAGGTGGGTCTGTAGGCTTGTGACACTAGAGGTACCACTTGTAATGACTTTGACATTCATGTTAAGACAAGAGTCAAGAGGTGAAAAAAGGATTGAAATTATACATACTTCTTGTTGTTATGTAATATTTATAGATTTTTCTAATGATATTAGATAGAAGAAGATAAGGGTTATCTATATTAATAAAGGGAATTATCCTATAGAGGAATGTAAGAAGAGATTCAAAAAATAGGACTTTCTTAAGATCTTAAGAAGGTTCTTTATCCTAAACTTAGTTGATTTTGGTTTAGGGTGATTTGACTTATTGAACCGAGTTACATGTGAGTTAGATGAGGAATGTAACACATTCAAATCTTATATTACCCATTAAATTGAAGTGGGAATGCAAAGTTTCACTCTCCACAGTCTTAATCAAAAAATTATGGTGGTAGGTTAAGGCAAATTATGCCTTAAGGAGCGGAGGATGGAATTGCGGAGGGAAAACAGAAAAGAATATAAAAACAAAATGATGTGGCACAATATCAACTCTTGGATGAATTGAACGGTGTTGATTATATTGATTGCAGTGACCAATTATTCGACCGCAGCTAATCCCATATTTTTAGAAATCATAAAAAGTAGGCTATAAGAATAGTGTAAAAAAGTATGATAACTTTTGTCTGTTTTGAGAGAGCAATTTTAAGATGTGCATATATAAATAAATAATTGAGATAAGAATATTATAATATTAGGCATGATATCAATTATTTAATATTTAAATAATAAAACTGTATGTAGCGTGAGACTAAAGAACCATGTCCTTGCTGCCAGATGTGCTGAAGCATTTTTTTCCCCCTACTTCATGTTGCCTGTTTTGCAATTCTAGCTTTTCTTTGTCTTTTTGCTTTGATTGGTTTTGGTTGGACACGAAAAAAGCTCGCTTAGGATCCTACACTCACATGTGAGAATTTGACCCAAGATGCAAGGCGAAGCAAGGCGTCACTTATTCTGTCTCTCGTATCTTTGGTGGTGGAGATACGAGGGAGGTGACAGAGAAACAAAAGCATGCATTATCAAATAATTAAGGTAAAATTGATAACTTATTGAAATATTTTATAAGGTATCAACGCGATGATTGCTTCAATGATTGCTTTAATAATATAGAGTAGGATTAAATTATTCTAAAAATATTTTTTGGTAGAATTATTTTGTTTAACATATATATACATACATACATAGATATATATAGATATATATATATATATATATATATAATAAATTGCTAGTAGAACTAGTTCGATCATGCTGTGAATGTTCTTGATTTAAACAAAATTTCCTCTTATAAAAGATGCAGGTGATTCTATAAAAAAAATATATAAAGTAAATTTCTTTTTAAAATAATTAAGAGTATGCATGTATAGCATAATGATAAGTGAAATTCTATTGTTATTGAAGGGAATATAAAGTAAATTTATTTTTAAAGTGCTTAAGAGTATGTATGTATGTATAGCATAACGATAAGTGAAATTCTATTGTTATTGAATAAGGAAGAAATAGAGAAATTAGAAAAATGTAAAGAAAAGTAAAAAGAAATTAAATTAAATTTAAGAAAAAAATTAAAAATTCTCTCTTCTTTCATTTTCTTTAATTCTCATCTAAATAATGAGTAATTGATACTGGAAAGAACTTAATAATAATAAATATACAATTTTGTTCGTAAATTTGATTTTATCTTTGGAATTGTAAACCGTGGGTTTTGAACACATACCAGAGTTCGCTCTTTCTGTTTTCAAAGTTGCTTCCGAATAAAGTTTTTGTTTTTATAAAATTTAGATTAAAAGTAACAAACAACATTTGTTTAAATTAAAAATTGTTAATAAATTTATTATAAACTTATTTTAATAATATTTTTTAAAATATAAATAACTTCATTTTATATTTTTTAAATAAATTTTGATAATTCAACATCTTTACAAATTATTACTTAAACATATTTAATAGGTTTTGAAAATTTTTATATACACAAATAAATTATAAAAATTATGGTTGAAACTTGTTAAATTGTGATGTTGCCAATAAATATATAATATGTTAAATGAAATAAAATAAATAGAAACGAAATATTTTCTTTGGCACATTATTTTTAATATATATTTTATTATTAAGTAAAATTTATGTGATATTCTTTAAATAAGGACTGAAGATTTTTTTTCCTCAATTTGTTCTTTCAAACAAGTCATATAATTTTTCTTACATTAAGCATATTATATTTTTAATTTTTAATTTTCTGAAATTAAGTCAATCTCAAATTATTCAGTAATTACTACTAAAACCCTTTCATATCTTTAAATTTGAAATTCATAAATTTCAATAAATAAATTGTTGGTTCATACAATTTATTTCTATAATTTACTTCTCAATTTTAAAAATTTAATCTCTGTAGTTTATTCTTTCATAACAGTTTTAAAAATATTATATGTCTTTAAACTTTTTGGTTTCTCATATGTAACCTCTTTAAGAAATGATTCTGTTTTAGACACAGTCAAGGACTAAAACGTGATGTCTCTCCCAATTATTATTCAAATTGTGATTCATCACTTCATGGGAGATTAGCTCATTTCGCTAAACCTAATTTTCATTAATTTATGTCTTTAATTTGTTCTTATATATAATAAGAAAAGGAGTTTAATTTTTATGTACAATTAGTATAAAGATTTCTATACTGTCAATTAATAAAAAAATAGTCTTAAGTATGATTTTTAAAGTAATTATTCTAAAAATCAACAAACTTTTCATACACAAACATCTACAATTAAATGATTGTATAAAAAACCTTTGCACTATTAATGTATCTTGATTAAATTAAAAAAAAAATTCCTTTATCTTGATAATAAAGATATTCTTACATGCATTTACATCAAGGCCCTCTTGAAGAGACTTAAGATTTAAACACTCAACATTATAACAAAAAAAGTATTAATGACATATATTTTTTTTAACATACTTGCCCAGCATAATTTTATTATTAGTTAAAATCTATCAATAATTATAGGCTGATTAAATAAAATATCGAAACTTCCTACTATCACTCTCATTATTGCTAATACTTATATGTGAAACTGGTTTGTCGAGCTGCAAAATCACTGCCACTCTGACCAATCGCCTGTGAGATCTACTAAACTTGATGAGATACGCCCGATTACATTATCAAGTTGGTTGAAAAGCATGTGTCGGTGTGTTTGCACTTGTAGCATAATTCCTCACAACATGGACGACACTATAAATGGGCAATGATACATGGATCTAAATATCGACAATAATAGCATATGGGAATAGCAGATACATACCATAACATGGAGCTTCAACCACTCCTTGTGTTGGGCCTTCCATCAATCTTCCCATCATTCGAAACACTAAACTCTCACAAGTACATTTTCCTCAAAGCATTCTCTTCTAAGCTCCCTCTCCTTCAATTCCTCGCTACCAAAAACGTTGCCCCTTCCTCCATTCGTGCCATTCTTTGCGACCCCCGCCAGGCAGTCACTGCCGACATCCTCGGCGTCCTTCCGTCGATGGGGTTCATCCTCACCACCACCGCCGGAATGGACCACATTGACCTTCCTGAATGCCGCAGACGCGGCATTCAGGTTGTCAGCATCGGCAGCCTCGCTGCCGATGATGTGGCCGACATGGCCATAGGATTGTTCATTGATGTGCTTTACAAAATTTCCGCTAATAATCGCCGCGTTAGGAAATGTGTTGCTTCTAAATCGTTGAACTTCACTATCGCTCCTAAGGTACTTTGTTAACGTTTCTTTTGTCACTTTCGCAGTTAGAATAAAATATAAGTATCATGCCAGTGATACTTTCCTTTTTGTTGCATACGTACGTATGCGGCTTTTGCTTAATATGTCAATGAATTTTCAATTGTCTTTGTCAATTTTTCTGCACGCACATTTTTCAAATCTTTATTTTCTTTCCAAACACTTCGGAACATAAGTTAAAAGATTTAACAAGACGTGATGTAATTTGGATTTCTTGAAAAAAGGAAAGTTTTGGAATTTTATAATTTTTTAGGAGATTTAAAGTGTCTTAATCGGTTTAATTTGTGAGCATTTTAATTAAAAATAACGATTCGCGAGTTTTAGAGTAAATGAAATTAATAAAAAGACTAAATTATAGTAATTAAAACAAATTAAAGGATTAAATTTAAATGAAAAATATTATAAAATTAAAATTATATAAGTCATAATACAGGACTAAAAATATAATTGAACTTAAATTTAATTCAAACGTCGGAAAAATGTTTCACCCTGTAACTTAGGATTCAAAGGGGTAGATTTTTTATGCAGTAAATATGATAATTATTTTAATAATTTATAATCGAATAACTTAAAAGAATTCACACTAAATCAAAATTTATTTTTTAAGAGAAAAAATATATGTACTGACAATTTACACTGTCATCCAATCACAAACCGCCATGTATGGTAAGTTTGTTGACTTTGATAATAATTATCTTAAAAGTTATACCAAAGATGATTTCTAATTAATTGATAGTGACGGTGCATACCTATTAAACTCTATTTTTAAATCTTTGATTGATATATGATTGTTACGAATTTACAACGAGCTCTTGAAAGCTTGAATGATAACTAACTAGTATTCATTTTTGTGTTTCAGCTAGGAGGCAAGAGAGTTGGGATCGTTGGATTGGGAAGTATTGGAGGGGAAGTTGGTAAAAGGCTAGAGGCCTTTGATTGCAAAGTTATGTACCATTCAAGGAACGAGAAGCCATTTGTGCCATACCCTTATTATTCCAACGTAGTTGAGCTTGCCGCTAATTGTGACGCCCTTGTGGTATGTTGTCCACTAACTAAGCAAACACGACACATAATCAATAGGGAAGTGATGTTGGCACTGGGGAAAGATGGGGTTATTGTGAACGTTGGACGAGGACCCGTGATTGATGAAAAGGAATTGGTGCGGTGTTTGATGGAGGGGGAGATAGGAGGTGCGGGTTTGGACGTGTTTGAGAATGAGCCAAGCGTTCCCAAAGAGCTTTTTGAATTGGATAATGTTGTGTTATCCCCACATGCGGGTGCACACACTGAAGAGTCATGCCAAGTAAAATGTGAACTCGTGGCAGCGAGTCTAGAGGCCTTTTTTGTAAGCAAACCAAGAATTGTTCCAGCCATAATTGATGAGAGGCATTTTTATCCAAGTTTTGAGTGTCTTCCTGTTTCTTCTGGCGAACCGGCTTATGCTTAAGATGTTGAGAATCTGAAGAGTAGTCTTGAGTAAGTCGCACCTTGTATGTGGATGTCTTTCACCATTGTTTTTTTGTCTTTTGTTTTCAATGCCAACCATGCATCTACTTTGGATGCATGTGTGTTTTGGCGACTGTGTTCAATGCTCTTGAGAAGCTCCTTCTTTCCTTTTTGTACCGTACATTCACCACGCGTAACATGTATCAATATGAAGTAATAAATTGCTTACATCAACTTGGTGCCAGATTTGTGTGTAAGTTATCAAATAGTAGTAGCAGAAGTTATTGCTTGAGCTCAAATTAAACGACAAAAAAGAAAAGTATTAGGATTTCGCCATGTCATTTCAAATTTATCAAGCGATTGCATTCAGCAAGATCGATGGCGAATATTTAAAAGGATAAAGTATAAGTTCTTATGATTTATTGATTAAAAATGTAATTGTTAAAATTTTAATAAAATTTATACATATGTAAAATAAATTATGAAATTATTTTTTAGTATTAATTTTTAATTGATAATTATAATTGTATCTTATCGTTTAAAATATGTCCTCACACTCATTAGAAAAGTAGTGTTAGATCAAGGGTATATTTGGCTTTTAGCTGTGAAAATACACCGGTTTCTTCTATTAATTTCTTTTTTCATTTTTACTTTTATAAATAATTACTAAAATGTTAAAAAAGTATAACATAAGGTGTTTTTTAAAATTTTGTATAAAAAAATATATCATTAACATGTATTAATAAAAACAAGTTTATATTTAGAATAAAAAGAAAATGACAAATACTTTAGGTTGATTTTTATTTTTTTAAGAAAAAAATATCTAAATAATATTTTATTAAGTATTTTTTGTTGACCTGCTCCAAACTGGTTTTTTGTCAATTTTTAACCGATTTTACCGATTTTTAACCAATTCACCGGTTCATAGACCGGTTCTTTAATTGACCAATTTTCTGGTTCATTTGAATCGAAATAGGACTAGTTCACCGTTTTTTCGATTGAACCAATTGGTCCGGTCTAGTTTTTAAAACATAGGTTTCAACATAATTAGTTTTTAAGTTCGAATTTTAAAAATGCAATAACACTAAAATTTAAAAGAATAAAACTATTATTCTCAATAATTGCATTCAATTCGAATTAAAATACATAGATCAAACCGAAAATAAATCATTTTGAAAGAGTTGAGGGCTATTAAGAAAAAATAATATTATCACAAATTTGAAAGAGTTTAGTAGACATATGTGGTCGGTGTAACAATTTTTATATTTTCATATTAATTAGAAATTATTGTTAATATAATTTCTTTCTAAGAAAGCTATTATAACAGTTAATCAAGTTATTTCATATTATCAGTGTTTATATTATTTATTAAAGATTACATTTTTAATAATGTTTGTATATAAAAAAAAAAAAAGTTACATATGATATTAAACATTTAAACTAAGTAGAAAATAACCGTGTTCTGTTTATCTATTGAGCATTATTCAAAGTTGAAATGTCTTAATTAACGTCCTTGAGAACTTAATTGCATACTTCTTGTTTTTGAGATCTATTGACGTAACGTATAATTGTACTTATTCCATTCAAATGTGTCACTTCAGCTTGAGATTACGTGGTCCTGAAAATTATCACTTAGCAGTTAGCAGCCATTTTTTCTCCCTCCACGTGGGACTTCTGTTAACATGGGTGTCAAAAACAATCAATATATCAACAATAATTCAATGCAAATAATATATAAAATTTTATCACGTGACTTTTTCTAAATTTTTACTATTTCATTAATTTGAATTAGGCTTAATTATATTTTATGTCACCCAAGTTTCATCATTTTACTGATTTTGTCATTGTGTTTTGGTTTTTTTTTCCACATTTTGTCACTTTATTTTTGAAATCTTGTGAATTTTGTCTAATTTTGCAAACGTTTATTTAATGAACAAATGATTATTTGGTAAAATTTGTAAGATTTCAAAAATAGGATAACAAAATGTGAGACAAAAACACACAATAAAGTGCACTTAAGCCTTTAAATTAATACATTTATTTAATTTTATATTGAAAACTTTTATTTTATTCTCTAATTATTTTTACTTTTTATATTTTTTCTATCTTTCAAAATTTTTATGTTTAATCGTTTGTAGTTAGTTTTGTAATTTTTGTTTAATAAATAGTAATTGAAGTGTACTTTCTTACATATATTAATCTTAAATAAATAAAAACATGCATTAATGAAATATTTTAAAGTATTACTGTTTTATTTATTTATAAATATTATTACTTTTATTTTACTTTTAAAATTTTAATTAAAAAGTATTTAAACATTTATTTAATTTAATATCTGTGTAATATATTTTAAATTTATTTATGTTAATTTTAATAGCAAAAGGTGCATACAAATTTATTTTATTAATCCTTTTCTATGTATACTCATATATAGAAAAAGTACACTAAAAGGCATTATCATTCACCGGAACGAAAAAATTAGACATTATCATTGTTATTATTGATATAATTTTTATATAATATAATATAATATAAATTATTATATAAATATTGTGGGTTTTATATTAACAATACGACACATTATATTACTGTTTGATGCATCAATAATTACTCTGTTTGCCATATCCAAATAAAAAGTTAGTGAAAAGCTACTAAAGCCAAAAGGTTTGGAAGATAAAAATAAAAAGTTCACAAACTTACAGATTTAATTGAAAATATTTAGAAGAATTAATTAATTAACTACTGACACATCAAATGACATAAATGTATTTGTGTGTGTATATATATAATAATTAAAATTTATATAAATCATATTTAAATTTATTATTATTATGTAAAATATATTTCATAAAAGATAAAAATTTAATAATTATGTGTAAACATATAATTTATAGAAAAAATGGTATTAACTAGAAAGGGTAGAAAGTTAATTTTAGAAATTAACAAGGACAAAATTATGCAACTCCTAATTTATAAGACACACATTACTTTTATTAAGATTTCAAATCAAAACATTTTAAATACAAACTTTTTTAAAAAAAAAAATTCCTAATTAAACACTTGTAGTAAGTTTATGTCTGATTAAATAATTTAATTAACTAGCTTTAAGTTACCCTGATTATCTTGTCAAACACATACAATATATATATACATATATATATATATATATACATATATATGTATGTATGTATGTATATATGGACATTTCAAATGAGAAACCCTTTATAATGAAAAAATAAAAATCTTTAATGATAGCCTTTGGATCATAATAAAAAAAATTGTGGCTGAGATTAAAATCCAATTATAAACATCTTTTATAAGATCACTATTGTCGCCGCCTTCACCACCATTGCCACTAGCACCGTCACCACCAACATTACTACCATCATCGCACCACCATCATTGTTGCCTCCACTACCAACACCTCTGCCACCATCCCTATATATGAATCATATCAAATGAAAATACTTTTTATTGTGAGAAATAAAAACTATAAATATAGACCATTAGATCGTATTTGATTGGTCAATATTAAAAGAAAAATGCACATCACTTTTTTAAGTAGTTACATGATCACTAAATAACTTTTAATCTTGTCCATCTATATGTGATTATATGACCTAAATTTAAAATTCTCACATTCTTAAAATGATGGAGAACTATTTCCACTTAATACACCCTTATATATATAGGGAGTTGGTGTCAATAATTTAATTGCGAAATCAAGTAATCCCTCCAAATATTAGGAGACACAAAATTGGTCTAGTAACATGATATAATAGCCATTTTATTGTTATTCAAATGGCTTATTTGGTATTATTATAAATATTTAAAGAATAAAATTAATATTAAGTGCACTTTTAAGACATTAAATAAGTAATTTGATATTTTTTATATAAGTTATAGTAATCTATTGATTAAAGGATATGTTAATTTAATTAATTAGCAATCACCCATTCAATTATCATTATCAATCTTCAAATGATTAAGAATATAATAATAAAAAGTTACATCTTTTATAAACCCACGTGGGTACTAATTCTAATTCTTTTTAACAATGTTTTTAAAATCAAACTAGTGTTTGAACTAGTGAGGATAATGGTTTAAGGTTCAATGTCTGACCGTGGTTGAATCGGTAATAATTAAATAATATTATTTTAATTTTTAATATAATATATTAAGCAATATAAAACAAAAAACAATATAATATTCATAATTTTATAATGTTAAAAATTAAACTTCACTTATAAATATTATCACTCAACCCATAACTCATATCTCATAACATATAATATTCAAAATTAAACATGAAACTGAACCAAGTATGTCATAATATTTAAGTTTAATAACAGACAATAATATATATTAGCAACTATGATTAGAAACTAAATAAATATGATTGATATAATTGTCTATCATTGCAATATTAGGTTAAAGTTATATCAATCATTATAAATATTGATTTTTTTCAATTAAAAAATAAAAAAAATATTTTTTCGCAAACAAACCGGTTTTGGCCAGTTTAACTGTTTTTTGAACAGTTCTTTGCAAGACCAGTTTTCAGGGTCAAATGAACCAGTCAGGTGACCAGTTCCTAGTTCAATTAGTCCGACCAGCTGATTCAGTTTGGTTCTGACAACTGTGCTTTTTAGAGGAAACACCAATTTAGTTTTAAAAATAATTCTTAAAGAAAAAATTATTAATAATTCCTTAAAATTGTAAATACAAGATATTTTAGTCTTTTAATTTTGAGTTTAATAAATATGTACTATTAGTGTAAAAAAATTTACACTACCAACCAATTAGAAATTATCTTTGATATGACTTCTAGGATCTGTTTGGTTCAAAGGAGGAGGGGAAAGGGATTTTAATGAAAGGGAGGGGAGGGAAGGAGAAGGAAGGAGAGAGATTATAATTAGATATTTTGTTTGGTTAAAAGGAAAGAAGGAGAAAAAAATTAATAGAGGTGAGGGGAGATAGCCCTCTCTTTGTTTGGTTTATAAGAGGAGGGGAGAGATTTTAAAAATTAATTTACTTTTACACCCTTATAATTTTGAATTTTAAAACATAAGTAAGATATATTTTAATAATTATACTTGAAATGTTTTAAATCCCATTCCCTTCTCTCCAAATTCCCCCAATATTGGAGGGGAGCAAAAATTAGATGAGGTGGGATTTTGCTCCCCTCCATTCCCCTCTCATTTCCTCCTAAAAATTGAACCAAACAACTAAAGTTTATAAAAATTCATTCCTTCCCATCAACCAAACACTATATTAATATAGTTATTATCAAAATCAATAAACTTACCATATATGGTGATTTATGATTATATGAAAATGTAAAAAAGCTTTAAACCAGTACATATTCTATTTTCTCTTAAATTTTTTATTTTTAATACATAATTAGTTTCTAAAAAGTGAATTTATACTTATTTATTTTCTAAAGAAATCATTGATGACCTAAATTAATCCTTAAAATTATTAATTGAAATAGATAACAGACTAAAATATCTCGTATTTATAATTTTAAGAGACTATTTAGTGACTTTTTCATTTAAGAAACCAAATTAAGTCGAATAATTCTTTTTAAAAATCAAATTAGGTATTTATTCTTCTTTCTTAAATAAGTGTATGAGAATGGTTACTTTATTCATTATTATTATTAAAAAATTTAATTAATAACGAGATAATTAAAATATTAGAAAATCGGTGAACATGTCACGTATTATTCTCCATCTGTTATCTATTGTCTTGTCATAGACTTACAATTAAAATCTTTTCCCTTGCTAAAACTTGTGGTTATTTTTCTTAATGTTGTAGAAATTTAAACACAAAAAATTAAATACCCTTTCTACCTACCATAAATTGATGTTTTGGGCTGACAAACTTTTATCAATGATGACATTAATTTAAAGTTGTATAAATTATTTTTTCTAAATTAGAATATTTTCTTGTAAGGGTTTTAACTAACTAAAACAATTGGGGGAAAAGTGTTTCTGTATTTCACTGTGTCATCATCGTTACATGGCCTAATATTTAAATACACCGAGAATAACAAACTGGTAACAAAAGATAAAGGATAACAAGATAAGATAATAAACTCCTGGGTAAAATATGTTTTTGATCCCTCTAAAATTTGTCAAATTCGGTTTTAGTCCCTCTAAAATTTTTTATCCTATTTTGGTCATTCTAATTTGAAAATGTATCATTTTAGTCCTTAAAATAACATTTAATAGCAGTTATAAAGCACTATCTAAATCACTTTGAGGACCAAAGGTGGTGTATTTTCAAATTAGAGGGACCAAAATAGGACAAAAAATTTTAGAGGGACCAAAAACATATTTTACCCTAAACTCCTATTCCTATGTGATAACTAGATAATAGGATAACAAGCTCCTGTGGTTGAATATTTGAATATCAGTTGGTACAGATCACATCTTGATCAAAACTGTAATAAACTAACTACTATCATCTCATTACAAACTTTTGCACCTCAAAATCTAGGGGTGCTCACTGGTTGGTTTGGGTTGGGTTTCATCAAACCCATTATTTGATCTGATTAAAATATTTTGGGTTAGGTTTAGGTAATTTTTCTATCAAATCTGAACTGAACTAATTCAATTAATAATGAGTTGGTTTGAATTGGGTCTAAAGGTGTAGAAAATTAAAATTATTTTAAATTTTGGAAAAAATTATATTCCTTACAATTCTTAAATGGCATTTTAATATGAGTTTTGAATAGTTGTATTGTATATATATTTTGATATTTTTTCTTTCAAATAGTCATGTTGTATATGACTCTTCTTTCTTTTTTTTTCAAGTAATTTTTTCATAAAATATGAAAATATGCATTTTGATATTTGGTCACACTTCCTAAATCAACTTCATACACTTAAAGAACTAATAGAATCCTACTTCCTATGAATCTTATTATAAAGCATTTTTTAAACAACAAGTACTATGAGATATTGGTATTTCACATTGTCCAAATGAATGTACTCCCTTAACAATTTCATTTATGCGTGCAAATAAATAAAAGCTAGTGAACAAAAGAATAACAACTAGCTAACACAAGTGAACACTAGTAGCTAACAATTAAGTAGCACATAAATTAATATATATATATATATATATATATATATATATATATATATATATATATAACATTTAAAATACTTCATATCAATGGGTTGGGCTTGTGGGTTCAACACTAAAACCTAGTACCTAACCCGAAAAACAGCGGGTTTAATTGGATTGGGTTCTACTCAAACAATCCAAAAATCGAACCAAAATATTTGAATTAGATTAGGTCGGTTTAAGTTTATGGCTATCCGTACCTATAAACACCTCTATCAAAATCCATTCATTCTCTCTCCCTCTGGATCTCCACCAATTTTTTACACTTCCATTCCCCTGTCTTCACGTTTTCAAGCAAGCAATAATTCCTATTTGGTTTGATGCAACTTTGTATTATCTTTATGTTCGAATCACTTTGTTTTTAATCATACGTCTATTGAAGATTCTCTTGGTTCCCGGAACGAAATGCTCGTGAATTGTTTCAGAAAATGTCCAGCTAAGAGTTGTCCACAATGTGTTCTTCACTTTCTTTGGGCTATCAAATTCATAATATTTTCGTTGCTTTTAAATTTTAATCCTATTTCTACCAACATTAGTACAAAAAAAAAAATTATGCCGAAAATTTACATCAGTTTTTTAAAAACTAATGTAAGTATATGAAACAGTAACATTTTTATAATATTAGAATGAATATTTTACATGAGTTGCTATGGAATCGATTTCAAAAACATTTTCTACATACTAAAAACTGATTTAGAAAGTATTTTCTAAATTGGGTTTTGGTATAACCAATCTAAAATGTTGACGTTCTTCAAAACATTTAAAATTTTTGATAAAATTTTTCAAATTGATTGTACTAACAACTGTCACAATAGAGGTTGTGGCAAGACGACAAAAACACAAAATAATATGTTTTGAAAATAGTAGAGGTGCCACCAATATTTATTTATTGAGAAAACATTGAAAAATCCATTTAAAACAAAAATGATCTTCAACATCTGGTAAAAACAATTACATCTAGGCTAATTATTTATAATTTTCAAAATATTTATCTAACCTTAAAACACAATTGAGAACTAATATTAACATAAATGAGAATTTTTATGTATCCAATTATTTACATTTATTTTAATTTTGATAATGATTAAATTTTGTTTTATTTTTTTGGCTCAACAGGGGTGGTCCCCTGCTCTTATATATCTCTCGATGCAAAGGAAAATTATAGTTTATGTAATTCTTGTAGATTTGTGTGTTTGGTATTATTTTTATTAAATTTTTGGATTTTTGAGCTGTCACAACTCATACGTCCTAAAAAATAGAATTAACAGAAATGTCACACCTAAGTCAATCCCTTCAAGTAATTATACCAAATTTTGTTTAAAAGAAATATTATACTTATTATATTTTTATTTTAGAAAGGAGTTTTGGGACATCAAATTGTGTCGCGGTGACAACTAATCTATAATATTTTCTAAATCGGTTCTTAATATAATCAATCTAAAATGTTAAGTATATTGTGCTACATAAAAGTTCAGTATATTTACAATTTTTAATTAATTAAAAATCATTCCACGTGATGACAGCTTGGATAAAAGAATGTTTACATCTTAATATTTATATTATGCTACTTAAAAATCTTTCATGTTTAGTTTAAATTAGGGGTAAAATAAAGAATAAAACAAATAATTAAATAAATAAATAAATATAGAATCAAAGATAGAATAAAAAATGAATTATTTGAATAGATAAAAATAAAAATAAAAACTAGGTTTTTTTGTACTTTTTAAAAATGAGTGGAAAAAAGTGGAAATAGATAAATTATATAAAAATATTTTTATATTAATTAAAAAATATTTTTTATTTTTTTATTTTTTAATATAAAATTATTTCTTATTTATTTTAATTTTTTATGTTAAAAAATTTATTTAAGTTCTTAAGAAATTAAAAAAATGAAAAAGAGAGAGATTATTTATTTCTTATTTCATGCCAATGTGAAAGGAGGGAGAAAAGTGTTTGAATGTGTATCATAGAAATAACTCCGCATCTTCTTATTTTTCTTCTCAAACAAATAGTAAAAATTTAATATTTCTATCTCATATCTCTTATTTTTATTTCATTCCGCGCTATTTCTATGCAAACAACCAGATATTTAATAATATGCATTGATAAAAAAAATTATACGAATACTTATTAGTATCTAAATTATAAAAAGATAAATTAATATCTCATTCATAATATAGTAAATATTCAAATCATATAAATAAATTTGTATATTGCATAAGGATGAAAAATTTATCTGAAAATATACTATATCTAATTCACAAGAGTAAATATTAACTCAAAAAATAATAAATAATGATTTAAATATTATTAAAATAAATTACTAAATATATTTATATTATAAATTGATATCGTGCTAGAGAGTAACGTGTTTTAATGCAAGTTCATCGACTAAATTTATATAATTCGATCTGCCATTGATTATTTAAATACACAACAAACGGATTCAATTATTCTAGCAGGTATTTCATTCTAGGAATATTCTTTTATTTAAATTTTGGCACGTTCTATATAACTGTCGTGTGTTGTGGGTGTTTCTGGCAGTGTTTTGAAAACCGGACCGAACCGGCCGGTTAGACTGGAAAACCGGTGAACCAGTCACCTAACCGGTTCAAATAAACCACAGAACCGGCCTGAAGAAAAACCGGTCAAAGAACCGGAAAACCAGTCAAAAACCGGTAAAACCGGTCAAAAACCGGCTAAAAATCAGTTCACAACGGGTCAAAGAAAAATGCTTAATACAACATTATTTTGATTTTTTTTCTTAAAAAAATAAAAACCAACCTAAAGTATTTATCATTTTCTTTTTTATTTTAAATATAAACTTGTTTTTATTAATAAATGTTGATGTGTATAGTTAAAACTTATACTTAAGTATCATAACATATTTGATTTGCACTTATAGGTATTGTAAATGTAAAGAACCTATAAAATTATGTTTTATTTTTAATTTTTAGTATTACAAAATTATAATATTATGCTTTTTTAATATTATTTTATGTACTATTTAATTATTATTATTATTATTTTATTAATACCGGTTCAACCCCGGTTGAACCATTGAACCTTGAACCAATGTCTTGACCAGTTCAATGATCGGTCTGGTTTTAAAAACATTGGTTTCTAGCCACAGATTCGTGGCGTGCGCTACGCGGAATGGAAGGATATAAGGACGTAACTAGTGTAAATTTGAGTATAGCTGTGAGTGATTTTCTTTGCGTTTTTTTTTAATATACAATGGTCGCACTGAGATTAGAACTTATGACTTCATGCATATTAGCCTAACCTCCCACCACTAGGCTTATCCTAGTGGATAATGATTTTCTTTGTGTATTTCTATAATGTGAGTGCGTGTGTGCGTTCTTTATAGCGAAAACCGACACAACTACTGCCCTCGGATACAAAGATGAACAAATCTTTGGAGGAAAAAAAATGCATTTATTATTTATTTCTATGTGAAGCCAATAAAATTTCCTTTAAAGTATAATAATGTGTATTTTTCTACCAAATTAAGACAAAAGAATTAATAAGCATGTGATGATTAGCATGAAAGAATGCAAGATAGGGTTGTTCTAACTTAATTAGTAGTCTCGAGTTCAAATCCTAAGATACAGCTGCGCTAAATACGAAGGAGAGTTTTATTGCTCATAATAATCCTACCTGTCTTGAGCAAGATTGTTTCCCATAAAAAAATATTTGTAGTTTTTACAAAAAAAAAAAAAAAGACAGGGCAAATAAAAATTCAAGAGCAATGTAAATATTTGAATAAATATATATGTATTAATAGTTATATTATTATGCAATCGCAAACCATTATGGTAAATTTGTTGATTTTTATAATAATTAACTTAAAAATCACACTAATTTATAATTAGTTTTCTTTTAAGATAATTTCTAATTAATTGATATTATAAAAAATTTTAGATTAATAATGCATGACTATTAAATTCTAAATGTTTTGTCTCTCATGTCTCATACGTGTTTATAAAAATCATATGAGCGATATAAGTGGAACCACGTTGGCCACATGATGAATAGTGACAGTTACTTAATAAAAAGAGGAAAAAGATGAAGTTTGGTCAAGGAACCTTACTGACCTAAAAGGAATCGGGCCATTTTGGCTCGAACTGTTTGGCCCGGTGGGCCAAGTGTGCCTGGGGCGGGCTGGCCTGGTACCTATATTTTAAAAAAACTAATTATATTATATTATTACATAATAATATAAGTAAAAAATTAAATAATAATAAAAAGAAAGGGTGTAAAACTGGAAAAAAAAAATTTGTTACGACACTCCAGAGTCCAGACTCCACAGCCAAAGAGAGCCGGCCCTAACGTGTCTCCCCCTATCGCAATGCCTTCGCTGTCCTCTTTGTGTGACGCCACTACCTGTCCACCACATGGCCTTCGTGACTTCTCTCCTTGCAACGCCTCCTATTAAGAAGCCTTCACCACGACGCCTCTGTGCGCTCTTCCTCTCCTCATGATGCCTCTGCCTATCCATCGTGACACCTTTGCAGCTCCTCACCTCTCCTCACGATCCCTCTATGCCTCCACCCTCCTCCACCTCTCCTCGCGATCCCTCTATGCCTCTGCCCTCCTCTGTTGTGTTGCTTCACTTCTAGTCTTCAATAGGTTAACCAAGTAACCTCTCCTCGCGATACCACTGTTTGAGTAGGAAGTAGAATTGTTGATGATTGACATGTAGCATATGTTAGGATAAAGGACGATTTTATAACCTTCAAATGTTTTGATAATAACAAACAAATAAAAAGAGCTTTTCAAACAATCGTCTGGTTACTCGAATATCTTATGCTCACTATCGTCTGATCTTTTGCTTGTGTATCGTCTTTGATCTTGTTTCAAAGTATCAGTAGTTAACTTCTCTCAGACGATGCTCTAACGATCTGCACACTAGTTAGTTGTGAAAGCGTAAACAACCTCGAAATAAATGAAGTCTATGTACTTACTCTCGAGAAAAAATTACTTTACACGTAAAAGAAGGAATGTGTGTGCGGGTGTCAAGACGGAAAAGCAGATATGATCATTGCTATGAGATTAAGTACAAGAATGGTAAAGATAAGTAGACCGATTTATCTTATCAAGTGATAAGTTGGTGAAAGGCATTAAATGCTGCATTTAATGCTTCAACGACTCTTTCCAACAAGACAAAGGTTGTTTCCTGCAAGCACTTACAACGGATACTTTTTGGGGAAGCTTATAAATAGAAGAAGAGACCTCAGTCTCAAAAGTTGGTTGGCTGACTAATTAAAATCTTTATCTATCGAAAAAGTTTTCATCTTGTAATACTCTGATTGTAAAAACTTTATTTTTTCTTCATTGTATATTCGTTTGTTAGGACGTTGAACCCAGTAAGGTAACTCATGTTAAACCTTTTCTTTAAGAAATTGGTAGAAGCCTGAAGAGGCTTGCTGAAAGAATACTTGTAACTTTGATAAGTTAGTGAAACTTGTTTGTTGCCAAGAACTAGACATAGTCTCTAGGGTGAAACGAACCAGTATAAGTTGTGTGCTCTCTTTTGTTTTACAAACAACATTTGTCTTTCCTTTAGATGAAACTCTTTTAAACAAGGAATTGCAAAAATTCTATAACACAATTCAACCCTCTTCTTGTGTTATCCATGTGTTTCACAGCATATCTTTGGACAATTTTAATACCATTATTGATTATTGATAATTTATTTAGTTGTCTATGCTGAAGCACAAATTCTATGGAATTCCTCTGATTTGTATGTTTGTTCTCACAAATTAAATAAAAAATTTTATAGCATAAATTTTTTTAAAAAAATTAATGGTGTCTATGTCTTCTAATTTCTAAATTATGGCATGCACAAGATGTATTTGGTAAAAAAAAATTAGGCTAAATTGGCTCAGTGGCCCGATGGTCAGCCTAAGGCTGAGCTAGGCTAAAAAAAAGGCCCGAAGGAGGATCAGGTTAGGCGGGGCGTTTTTTTTCACTAGCCCATGTGGGCCGGGTTGGCTCATTTAACACCTCTACTAAAATAAATCATGAAGAATGATGATTAAAATAGTAGAAGTGGAGAAGCTTCTCAAATTAATTCAAGATAAAAATAATGAAAGGAGGCTTTCACTTCAAATATTTGATTTCGACACTCTGTTATTATTAAAGAAAATCATGCTCTAAATCCAATTCTTTTTTTTTTTTTTTTTTTACAAATTAGAGGAAGAGGAGCATAACCAAGAAAATAATTAGAATTCAAAATTTGAATTAACTATCTGGACTATCACACAACACTCATTATCATTAGTTGTCTCATCTATATTTGCATTTTTGTAATGAAAATAGAGTTATGTGGATTTTGAACCTATCAAAGATGGGCAAGTGTATTAAGAATGGAGTTATCAGAAACTAAAAAAAGTTAGATAACAACAAGAATTAGTATAGAGGGCTGCATTTTTATTTAGTATTACGAGAGAAATTATTACATTGTCCAAGACTATTATAGTCTCAGTTAATTTTATGTGACATTTAATTGAGTGTTATTAATTTTTTTTAAATTGAAAAACTTTACTGCACATTACTAAAAATTAATGGAAATAATGAACACATGATAATACTAGGCTATCTAACAATATTTCTCGTATTATGGAGAGCTATGGATGATAGTAAGTATAAAGATCAACAACAAAATTGGGAAGGCTCCAGAGAGAAGAAATTCATGAGAAAGCAAAGACTCCATGGTCCATACAAATCCAACTCTACCCTTTAATTCCCATTAGACCTCTATAAGCCTTTGTTCTTGGGACAGATCCAAAAACCTATTATAGAGGGGCCGAAATTTTTTTTAATAATAAACATTAAATAAGCCTTAAATCATAACAACCACATACATCATATTGTTTATTTAAGTTGTGAATATGGTCTTTTTAAATCATAAAATTAATCAATAATGAAATATGTATCAAACTTCAATTATTCTATCAATATAAATAATCAAACAATCAGTTAAAAATCTATCTTTGATTAAGTCATAACAATATATAATTTTCAAAGAGTCAAGAAAGAAGGGGAGCCAAGGCTTCTGCTTGCCCCCTTTAGATTTGTCACTACTTTGTTCCTCTAAAAATGATTCATAAACACTCATGTATCCATAGACACTCATAAAGCCAAATATAAATGTGATGATTGATCTAACATGATATAAAGAGAGATAAAAAAAATTGAAGAATGTCAATTAAGTATATGCATTGCACTAATATCTATATATCATCATTCTAGAAATTAGAGGTAGTTACTCTTTGGCTAGCTCTCCTTCTTTTATGCATGTTGGTAGGTTAAAAATAAACAAAACGGGGTCATAAATTCAAAGTATTAATACATTTTAGAGAAATAAACTATTTGTGCTAAAACCTTATCAACTTTCCCACAAACTACATCTAAATTCTAATACCATATCGTAAATATGTAAAATTCCCAAAAGGTAGACTTTTTCACCTCAATCTTACATGTGATAAGTCACCTTAGACCTAAGTATAGTAGTAGTAGTATTTTTTTTCTTTTTCCCATGTTATTGTTGACTACTGTCACCAACTAATACCAATAACGAAGAATGAATGAGCATTAATTGTCATGTTGGGTGAGCTAGTGTTAATTCTTTGGTGTAGTAGAGATGGCAAGGCCTCAAATTCAACGATTAAATTCTTGGTGTGGTTGTCTCATGGGAGGTCTTTGTTCAAGGTTCAAGGATGATGATCAAGTGTTTGTTTGCATGGATGATGTTGTTCATAATAAGCCTAGCAACAAGGCTAATATTTTCATCATGGTGCCTCAAAGCAATGTTTTAAAACTCAGACCAGTCATCGATTTGGTTAGGGCACTAAGTCACTAGATCAATGGTCGAATCGAAAGGTCACTAATTGCACCACATTACCCAATCTCTATTAAAAATTTTGAAAATATTCCTGACATATAAATTTCATATCTATAAAATTTATTGAATTAAATTTCAATGGTAATGTGTAGTCCATGAATAAATACAAAATATACAATGGTATATGATATGAGGGTGAAGGAAGGAAAGACTAAGGCTACACATTTAAGTCAAATAAACAAGAGTAAGTGAAAAAACAAGTACAGTTGTGTGGTTAACACAAAAACATTTATGTCATACATATACATGCATTCGGATTTACAATTTCGGTGATTATTATCATTTCACATATGAATAATTATTTTTTATAATTAAAATTAATGGTAAATAAATAAATTATATTATAAGTTGGGTTTTTTTTTTTTTTTTCAATAACTATAGTTAAAACAAAGTTGTTTCACGCTTAGGAAAAAAAAAAAAAACAAATTTCTTTGAACTAGTTCGAGTCAACTTGTTGGTTCACAGGTTTAACCGTAAAAATCGCCAAGTCACATTGACTCCAACTCAAATCAGTTGCACCATCAATTCTCAATCTAACCAACCAATCCTAGCCGATTTTTAAAACATTGCCTCAAAGTATGGAAAGGAATCTTCAAGAACCTTTAAGAATAAATGGGGGAACTACTATAGCTGTGGACAAAGATTTTTATGATCAGATCTCATGCTTCACTCACAATTCTTAGTTTACCTTTAAGAGAATGGTTAGGGAATATTTACTTTTGTTTTAAAAAAAATTACTAATAAAACATCAATTACTTTAATTATTTTTAATTTCAAAACTTTTTTTGATAATGTTTTAAATTGGCATTTGGCCTACTGTTTTCCACCCTTTGTTGGTATGCCAACCTTCAAGGGGTGGAATGCTAACGTTACTTTCACAACCTCCATGTCGAGGACTAATCTAAGTTTGAGCTTTAAGACTATCTACAAAGTCGACCTACATGAGGATCGATCTCACAAAACTGACTATACAAGTCGATTCGCCGACTTATGTCTTGCCACATAATCTGTGTGACTATAACAAAATGCTATGTAGGCCATGCGCACATAATGGCCTAATGACTTTTCCTACAAAAACTACACCTATTTAAAGCAAATTCGTCCATCAGTTATGAATCTAATATTCATTTTTACACTTTACCCCTTCTCTCACTGATTTGAGCGTTGAAGTCCTTGTAGGTGACCACTTTTAGAGATTTGCTTGTTGTCGCACTGAATCCTTCCTCAATCGTGCTCAGCTCGTTGTAATTCGCCCTCAGTTGTACCAGTATCCACCCTTAGTTTATGAACCCAATAGATTGGTACAAAATACATATGTCAAGTGAAAATAATATATTAAAATTAAATATATTATGTAATATAATATTCCTTTGAAATATTAAAATAAGTATAACTAACCAACACCTAATTTTCATATAATTGAATTTCTTGCACAACATATCATGATAAGAATATGATGCAATAAGAGACAAAAACATATTCTCTACAAAAATGTAAATACATGATTATACAATCATAATAATAAATGTTTATAAAAATCGAACATTTGCAAATAAAAATATTTTATCATCAAGTTCATTTGAAATTTCTACTATATAAGAATGAGAATAATCTCAAACAGGAAAGTTTCAAGTGTCAATCTCTAGAACAATTTCACACAGAATTTTATCCCACTTAGGTACACAAAAATTATTTCCTTTATTTTTTGCATAGGTGTTAGCTTCACATTCATTTGCACACAAATTAGCTTATAGAGAATTATGACATGCAATATATACTTGGAAGAGAGATCCACTCACAATAACCTAATTGAAAATGTCATTAATGATTTTTCAACCATCTAAAATTTGAAATCCTTTACAATCAATACTTAAATGTTATACATAGTAAGGATGGTAATTGCACAACAATACGTTAAACCTAAATTAAATTTTTTTAAGGAAACAATTCAAAATAAATTAACTTGATATATGGCTTATCTAAATTCAAATAGCTACATTGGATTTGGGTCTGCTTACTTTGTTTCAAATCAATACTTTATATTAATTACATTGTAAGAATGGTCACTATCCAACAATACATAAAACTTGAAACAATCTTTAAGGAAACAATTCAAAACATACTATATGTAATTAATATAATATTACAATCAAATTAATATCAATTTTATAGATTAATATCAATTTTAGATATAAAACGCGATAACAAATATGTGCGATCAAAGACCAATCCTTGATTCTTTGTGATAAATATCCCATCACTGATAACCTATGATCAGAAATTAATTGAGGCTATGGAATTTGGACAAATTATCAATCATAATAATGTCAAGACAAATAATCTAGACAAATTTGATTGATGGAGATGTGAATCCAATCTATGCAATTGATTTATAATCTAATTTTACAGTCAATTAGCACCTTCAAAATATTATTGAGTATGTATTTCAATCATGATTCAAGATTTGATTAATATTTCTCAATTACCACATATTTTGTTAGAATGTTCACCTCAATATTTAAATATCATATATGGTGAAACAAATTTTTGTGCTCCCTTACTTCCCAGTGCAACTTGGTTTCTACCATCATTGCAAAACACAAGTATTGGAGTACACTTGTGAGAGTCCTAAGGATATAGCAAATGCTTGATTTTGATACGAACAAAATACTATTTTTCCTTGAAATGGTGTTGATGGACACCAAGGTTGTAATCCAGATTGTTGTATTGTATTTATGTATTGTTTATATTTATACTAACTTTTACCCAATGTTCTTATGTTTAAGGTAACAATCTGCACTTCGGTAAAAAAGCATATTATTTACAAACTCAAAAAAGAGTTAAAGAAGGTGTGGTTTATCTTATCTCAAAGTTTGGTGTGGTTGCAAATTAGGAGAATATCATCCAACAAATCATTCCTTTAAGTTGAATTTTCAAATTGGTATAAAAGTGATGAAAGTTGACAATGGAATGGTTCCAATCAATGTCTTTACCTTTACTCCTCCTACTGACTGTTTCCATGATAATTAGTTAGTTGATGAGTAGTTTGATCATTTTCATGGTTTTAATCTTTTTACTATATCAAGTTTGAATTTTCAGAGACTAATAAAAATTAATGAACATTTTCAAACATCATTGGAGTCCTTAAGATTGTAGGTAAAGAATGTTAGTATGAGAAAAATGGTGTCAGGGACAAGATTATAGACATAGAGCTTGATAATGATGGGTATGTCCTGTGTACAATGGCTTGTTGCACCAATTGATTTTAATCTTTGTTAAGATTTATTGTATTTGCTTATTCAATTATGAATTATTCTAACTTTTTATTAAATAGTTATCATTTTAAATTCACTTTGTTTAAGGTCCTTTGTGGGCTAGTTAAACTCACTTCTTTCATTTGTGGACTAGTTAAACTCACTTCTCTCATTTGGCAAGGCAAACAATGATGTTGTTGTGATTCTCTTCACAAAGGTTAAGTGATGGTAGGGTAATGATGTTTTCTATATTTATTTTGTTATATCTATCATATTTTATTACACAATGCAAATTAATGGGTTCCATGATTAGGATTTTGATGATGTTCAAGGCAAACAATCCTGCAAAAAGCAATGCATGCATCATGACTACTATCTAACCTTGATATACTTAAGGATGTTGCATTGAGGATTAAGGTTTTTATTTGCTAACAATGTTTTTGACAATTCAGTCTAACATGTCATATCTTAACCCACGAGTTTTTGTTGTCAAGATGGCTAACACATTTGAATCCCTTAATCGGGAATTAAGTTAATTGTAGGACTCACTAAGGGTAAGCATTGCAAATGACTTCTTGAATTTAACACCAAGGACCATTTTTGAAACATTGAAGGATTTTAAAGAGGTATTAGTATGGGCCTTTTTTTACATATATAAATAGATGGGTCAACGTTTGGGATAATTATTTACTGACTACATATATATGTATGATAAATCCAGGAGTCAACCTATGCTGTTTTAGGCATTATTAGTTGTATTATCAATAAGGAAGGTTGGTGGTACACTGCATGCATTTGTAGCAAAAATTTCTATTCAGACTTTGATATGTACTTTTGCAAGAAATGTAATTGATATATCCTAAATGTCACCCTTAGGTGTTGTACTTGTACAAAACATTTGTTGTATAATTTAATTTTCATTGCATTATGATTTGGGTTATGTGTTGATGTGCTTGTTATTTAATATTTTGTCTCATAATATTGTAGGTTTCTTCTAAGACTATGTGAAATTGATGATGTAGAATCTGTTATATATATATATTACCTTTGTTATTTTCAACCGTGATGTAACTATTTTGCTAAAAATGGCCGGTGTTAAGTTGTTGGAATCTATCAACATGGTGGATAATTTGATAACTACTCTCAAAGTCTTCTTTTTATTTCGTTGTACTTGTCCACTTCTAAGATGCGTTTGTCAAATCATTTGATAAAGCCCCAAGCCACTAATTATCCTAAGGAGATTTATGATCTCATTGGTAAGAGCTTCTTATTCAAGGTTGATTGCTACAGTGTGATTAGGTCTAGATTTGAGAGGACTTATCATGTGAAGAGGGTTTGTGGTGATGCTAAGTTATTTCAAAAGTTTAAGGATAAAAAGGTGAATGTATTTTTTCCATTCAAGCTTTTTCTAAATTTATTTTGAAGATTACATATTTTGAAATTTAGCAATAAATAAGGATTTATCACTGTTGTTGTAGGATGTAAACCACGTTGGCTTAGACATCCAAGTTGAAAAGATTGGATTGAATGTGGAAGCAATTGGTGATGTTGCTCAAGTATTCAATTTTAAATAATCACTTGTTAATTTATATTTCCTAATAATACATCTAATGAAATATTGATTTTATGTTGTTAGGACCTCATGCATAACTTTTTTGAATTAGCAGTTAATTGTGCAAAGGACTACACCAGTGTGGATGTTGTTGATTTATGCAAGGACTCACAAGATGGCCTTGCAATGAAAAGGCTTTACCCTTTTTGAGAGGATTTTGGACCTAGCAAAGTCCTAATAAAGGAGATAAAAATTAAGAAAAACTAGCTAACTCTCACACATTGATTGAAATATTATCTTACATCAATTATTTAAATTACATTCATAACTCATCCTTATTTTTTTTTATTTTCCCCCATATTTTATTTTAAATATAATAATTAATCGGATCTTCAACCAACTATTTATATTGCATAATAGTAATTAATAACTTACAAATTGTTATACTTTATGATACATGATTGATATCTAACACATATTTCTTATTATTTTTGGTTCATAATTCCTAATTCAATTTTTTACAAAATTCTTATATGTTAAAAATTTACAATATTTTATAGGATTGTTAAAAAACATATATCAATGTCGTGCATGGCATGCGTCGCTTGAATTTAGATTTTAATTTAAAAACATATAGTTAAAAAAGTCATTTCTTATAATGTGTTGTTTTAATTTTTTTATTGTAACCAAAAACTCTCTCTTTAATTGATTGAAATAATATTTCACAATAATTATTTTAATTACTAGCTAACCAAATAGATAATTAACTTTTATTTCTCTCATTTATTGTATTTTAAAAACCATAATTTACTAGATATATAATCAACTATATGCTAAGTATATAGGGGAAGACCTAAGTTTGATTCTCACAGAATACATCTTTGGGCGAGGAGTGAGAAGTTTTAAGTGTGGCTAAACTCCACACCAAGGATTAGTTCATAGTTGGCTCAAAGGACTGAAGCTTGTGGAAATACCTTGAGGTCCTACCAGAGAGCTAAATGCCTTAATTATGGTAGTTATAAAAAAAATTATCTATAATGGACAACAGTGTTTAATAACTAAAAATGTTATAGTTTACAATCCATGATTGAAATAAATCCAAAATTTTTTACTATTGATAGATCATTCCTAATATAAATTTTATGAAAAATTTTATATGTTTAAAATGTTTTATGAAAATTTTCAGAAATAATAGAGTTTAATAGTCATGGACTGACAGTGTAAAGTAGTTTTACATTGTCATCCAATCATAAACCACCATTTATTGTAAGTTTGTTGACTTTTATAATAAATATTTTAAAAGTCATATTAATGGTGATTTCTGATTGGATGATTGTGTAAAACTTTTTACACTGACAGTGCATGACCATTAAACTCAATAATATATACTACGTGCATGGGTCACTATACTAGTTAATATATCATGACAAATTAATCAATAAAACAACCCTCACGGATGAGTTAAAGCAAAAATAATTCAAGTAAAGTAGTGTCCTAATAATTTTTATGTAAATCATTCGGCAATCTTGTTAATATTTAAATGACTCACTATGGTAGTCCTTTTTTTTTTTTTTTTGGATTACTATGTTATAAGTGTGATGTATTTATCGGCTTTACTAATGACTAATATCAGGAAATTTGGCTAGCCACAACTTTTAGTATAGTCTCCCTTCCCAATCACATTTTTTTTATCTACAAAACTTAAACACAAAACTTTACTTAAAAAATTCAAATCTAGAGTCCCTTAGACTAACGACATGTTAGTACTCCCTATGCTAGTATATACTTAATTAACAGAACTCTTAACAAAGATAAACAATTACCCCAAATTTTTTCCTATTCAACTCTAATTTTCAAAACACATTAAAAAAGAAGACGGTGACAAAATAACTAGAAGAAAAAGACAATCATGCGTGATTCATAATAGTATTATAATATTATATTAATCATGATTGATTTATAACACTATTATTACAATAGTATATAACAATAATATTGTATATATTAGCAGTGTGTCCCGCTGCCCCGCACCGTGTACGGGTATATATAAAGATAGAATGTGCAGAAAACAATTAAATATTTCTTTTCTAAATTTTCTTTTGAGAATATTCTTTTGATAGAGTAAAAATTTTGAATTTACAAATAAAATTTTGATAAATTAAAATATATAAGAGACTAATCATAAAAAAATTAGAAAGTAAGATTAATTAAGACAGATGGTAATAATTTACTAATAAATATTTTTGTAAGAAATGAGTGCCTATTGGAAATTATAGAGATGATTAGTGACGATGTTGATGAGAAAAATAACTTAATAAGTAAAAATTAACACATTTTTAAAATTAAATTTTACATCATTGTTTTTCTTTTCTGAATATATTTTAGAAACAACTGTCTAAAAAAAGTAAATGTAAAATTTAATTTCATTATAACAAAAAGTTTTAGCTATATATAAAACATGAAAAGTAAGAACGTATCTACTAGGATCGGCTTAGTGGTTGGAAGGTTTGGGTAGTATGCACAATGTATTAGGTTTTAACCTTGTTAACACCATTGTACACAAAAAAAAAAAAAAAAAAAGAAAAGTAAGAACAATTATATTTATATATTTTCGTAAAAATTATTTCATGATACGTGCTTTAAATTTATGTAAATAATAATATATAAATAAATCAATTTATATATAGTATATGCTAACAAATAATATTAGTAAATTAATTATAATATTGTAACAGTGATATTATATATTTGATATCATATATAACAATAACGTTGGTATATAACAAATCATGCGTGATTCATAACAATATTATTATATTATAACAATGATATTATATATATATATATATATTAATCCCCAAAATTATATAAGTGTTCCCAACAAACTCTTTTTAACACACACTTTATTATTGGTTAAAATTATTAAAAACTACAAAATTAGGAGAAAGACTTATTAAATGAGGAGGAAGACCTACCAAACTTTGTGATTTTCAATAAATTTCAACTAATAATAGAGAGTGTGTTCAAAAAAGTGTGATGAATAGTGTGTTACTAACATTTCTCTCATACATATTCATGTTCTTTACAAATGTACATACTCTTTCTCTCTCACTCTTTATATATATATATATATATATAAAAGCAAAATTGTGTATTATTAATTGTAGTCTAAACAAAGAACAAGTTGTGCTCTAACTTTGAAAAAAAGAGGCAAAAGAAAAGATACAAGAGTTATAGAATTACACTTAGGGATGGAAATAAGGGAGGCTCGACAAGAGTCTATGACCTAGCTTACTTGAAGCCTAGGCCAAGCTAGATTTTTTTACAAAATAGACTAAGCTAAAACTTTTATTAAAGCCTATTTAATTAAAAAGGCTAGGCTTAGGCCATTCAAAAAGCTTTTTAGGCCTAACAGGCAAGCCTATTTAAATAAACATAAATAAATATCTATTGTTAATATTATTATTATTGTATTAAATTTGTTATAATGTATTAATATTATACATTTATTTATCTCTTTAAATGATAAGTATGTTGACCTACATAAAGACTCAAGCTTATAAGTTTATTAAATGATAAATTATATCCTATTTAGAGGTCTCATTATAAAATATATTTTTAAATAAATTATCATACTTTTATCATGGTGTTAAATTATCACAAAGTAGGTCTTTAAATAGGTTTGTAGGCTAGGCGAGACTTTTATGTAGGTCAGACTAGACCTTTAAAAAAAGCCTATAACAAGTAAACAGATCAAGCTCAAGCCAAAAATTTTTAATCGAAGCTATGCTCAAGCCCAATAAAACCTAGCCTGACCTAGCCTATTTCCACCCCTTACACCACAGCCCCAAAATAGAACCACAGAAGCAACGCACCCATACAAAATACCAGCTAATATACACAGTACGCCTTTGAACCCATGCTTCCCAATTGATGGAATCATACACACCAGCACAAATGTGCATATTCCAATCATAATATTACAATATTATCACAATGATATTACGAATATACCAAAATCATGTATTCACGTTTGTTACAGGTGTACATATTCCAATCATAATAATATGATAATATTACGAATGCAAATTAATAGTTTGCACATGAATCACGCTGCACTCACAATCCATATTTTTTTATTAGATCGATCTACTTATTTATGTATTTATGTGTATGTACAATTCTAATGACAAAAGAATAATATAATTAGAATATATTAATAGAATATTTGCCGTAATTCTGCCAACCAATCCTAGGTTCCAATTTTAGTGTGTGCTCGGCGTAGATCCAAGAGGGTAATAAAAGTATTAAGAATGGAGAGGAGATACAATCTTATATAATAATAGCAATCTTAGTTTCCACGAATCATAACTTGGCTCTACGTCATAATCCAATACATTTAACAATTAGGTGTTAACTCAATAAACACAAGTAGTTAGTGTCAAGGGAGAATTTTCAAACGACCATGTAATCATTGGTATAATTTGTATTTCTAATGACTACATTATCGGTAAAACTACGTTTACGACAGTCAATTAATATATCACAATTATTGATAAGATTATATAATTTTTTGTAATGTTAGAACCATTTTACACAAAGAGAAGAAAAGCATAAACAAACTATCGGTAATGTCATATTGATGTCCAAGTCGTCGATAAATACTGTTGTAAATTTTTTTAATTGTTACTGATATATAGTTTGACTCATTTGTCGATGGCTACTAAGTTACAAGAATGGTGTAAAAATAGATGTGAAAAAATAAGAACTCAATTTTGCCTTTTATACACTCAACTTTTTTTTAAAAGGTTGTTTTTTTAATTTTCTTTTATAAAAATTAAGCTGTCTAAGTTTTTAAGAGTTTTTTAAGAAATTGTTTGATCTAACGTCTCTTTTTTGTTGAGTTGTAATTCAGTTAGTTTGTTTTAGAGATTGTTATATGACAATTACAGGCTTTTTTATATAAGGAACTCATTTATAAAGTGCAGTTAGTGAATAACAGATATGCTTTTCCCTCTTTTTCTTTGTTTTGCATATTTTCTTTCTTCCCATTTCAAGGTAAGTGCGAGTGTGTGTGTGAATCTGTTCTAACAAATTGGTATCAGAGCTGAGTTTGTTTCTTGGAACCAGAAGTTCTTTCACAAAGATGAATCCCTCCAATGGAAATTTTCTTGCTTCCTTACCCATTCTCAATGGCAAGAATTACAATAGGTGGTGTGTCCAAATGAGAGTGATCTTTTGCTTCTAAGAAGTCATAGAAATTGTGCAAGATGGTGTTCAAGAACTGGATAAAGATCACACTAATGTACAGAAGGCAGCTCATCGTGAATTATAGAAGAAAGATAGTAAGGAGTTGTTCATCATTCATCAGTGTGTAGATGCAGATAATTTTGAGAAAATAGTGTCTATTGTTACTGCAAAGGAGGCACAGGATATTCTTGATAAGTCTTATGCAAGTGTTGACAAATTAAAGAAGGTGACGTTGCAAACCCTACGAAGGTAGTATGAGCAACTACAAATGAATGATCAAGAGAGTGTGGTTGAGTATTTTACTTGGATGTTGACCTTTACAAATCAAATGAAGACTTATGGTGAAAAGCTAACAGATTTGTTGATAATTGACAAGGTTTTGAGAACCTTAACCCTTAAGGTTTGATCACATAGTGGTTGCAGTAGAAGAAAGCAAGAATCTTGAAGAAATGAAGGTGGAAGAGCTGCAAGGGACACTTCAGACATGAGTTAAGGCTTAATAAAGGAAACTCATAAAGATCTTTCGAGCAAGCCTTGCAAGCTCAGACAAATAAAGGAAATACCCATGATAGTGGTAAGAAAGGCAAGGGAAAATGGAAGAAAGGCAAGTGAAATTTTTTTGGCAATTCCTTGAATCAAAATCACAACGAAGAAAACAATAAGAAGAATAGAAGGAACAATAAGGGTGGTAAGAAGAAATTCAACAAGAAGAGGATCCAATGCTATAATTGTTAGAATTGGGGACGTTTTGCTGATGATAATTCTAAACTTTGGTACCTAGACATAGGGTGTTGCAATCACATGACTGGCTATAGAGAATGGTTTGTGAATCTTGATGAAAAGGTGAGAAGCAAGATTAAATTTGCTTATAACAGTACTGTGAGTGCAAAAGGCATTGGTAAAGTGGTGATTTAGAAAAGAGATGGACAACAATCCTTCATTAGTGATGTGCTTTATGTTCCTAATGTGAAGAACAATTTCTCAGTCTTGGACAACTATTGGAGAAGGGCTACTCAACGAAAATGGAGCATAGTCAATTAAGGGTGTTTGATAGCAAAGGAAAACTAATCTTGAAGGCTCCTCTGTCAAAGAATAGAACCTTCAAGATTGGGATTCAGATCATGGAGCATCAGTGCTTTGCTACTGCAATTAGTGATGTAAGTTGGGTGTGGCAGCACAGGTTTGGGTATCTAAATTTCAAAAGCTTAAATCTATTAAGAAGCAAGAATATGGTGCATGGTCTTCCTCCAATTGAAATGCCAAAGCAACTGTGTGCTACATGTTGTAAGTCTGAGCAACCAAGGAATTCTTTCAAGTTGGACACACCAATCAGATCTAAAGAGAAGCTTGGGGTGATATGTTCAGATGTGTGTGGCCCCTTTGAAGTGCAATCATTGGGAGGTAACAACTACTTTATATCTTTTATTTACGAGTTTACTAGAAAAATATGGATTTATCTCATCAAGAAAAAAAGTGAAGTATTTGCCATCTTTAAGAAGTTTAAACTACTTGTTGAAAAATAAAGTGACAAGGTGATTAAAGTGCTTAGAACAGATGGAGGTGGTGAGATTCACATGAATTTCAAAAATTCTGTGATGAAGAGCAAATACTCTATGAGGTGACAGCTCCTTACACACCTCAGTATAATGGAGTTGTTGAAAAAAGAAATAGAACAATTCTAAATATGGCTAGAAACATTATGAAAAGGAAGAAAATGCCTCATTATTTTTGGGGGGAGGCAGTATCTATTACTACCTACATCTTGAACAAGAGCCCAACAAAGAGCCTAAAAGGAATCACACCCGAAGAAGCTTGGTCAGGGAACAGGTTTGATATGAGTTATTTTCAAATATTTGGTTCATTGTGCTTTAGACATGTACCTAAATAGGTTAGAAGGAAGTTGGATGATCGTGCTAAACAAATGGTGCTCCTTGGATATCATTCAACAGGTGCTTACAAGTTGTATGACCCAAGACTGAGAAAGGTTGTCATCAGTAGAGATGTCATGGTGGATGAAACAAAAAGTTGGAGTTGGGAAATAGATGTTGCCAATAGTATTGAAAGGAATGTGATTGTGAACCTTGAAGATGATCAAGATGGGGAGAGTCATGTAGTAGTTGGAGATCAGCCTAGAAGGTCTCAAAGGGATAGACATTTGCCATTAAGGTTGAATGACTATGAAATATTTCCCAATACAATAGTTACTAGAGAAAGAGATTTGGTGCATTTTGCTTTGCTTCCTGAATCAGAACTTATGAGTTTTGAGCATGCTTTTCAAGATCCACATTGGAGAGCTACTATCAAGGAGGAGCTGAAATCAATTGAGAAGAACCAAACTTAGGAATTGGTGCATTTGCCTTTTCAAAAGAGACCAATTGATATAAAATGGGTCTATAAAAGTAAAGTCAAGCCTAATGGGGAAGTGGCCAAATATAAGGCCATATTAGTGGCTAAAGGATTCTTATAGAAACCTGGTTTGGATTATTATGAAGTTTTTGTTGTATTGCAAGAATTGAAATTGTCGGACTTACTATTGCAATTGCCAACTATAGGGGTTGGTCTTTGTACCAATTGTATGTAAAATCAGCTTTTCTAAATGAACCTTTAGAGGAGAAGGTATATGTGAGTCAGCCATCTGGTTTTGAAGTGATTGGCCAAGAAGATAAAATGTATAGGTTAAAAAAGGAGTTGTATGGCCTTAAGCAGGCCCCTCGGGCCTGGAACAAGAGAATTGACAGCTTTCTTGTGCAGCATAATATTGCCAAATGCACTATCGAGCATGGTGTTTATGTTAGAAAATCAAAAACCTATAGCCTATTGATAGTGTGCCTCTATATGGATGATTTACTAATGACTAACAACAATAATGGAGAAATGGCAACATTTAAAAGGAGGATAATGGAAGAATTTGAAATGTCAAATCTAGGAGTGTTATCATGTTTCCTTGGTATAGAATTTATTGCTACCAGCAAAAGAATTTCTATGCATCAAAAGAAGTATATAGAAGATGTCTTGCCAAGGTTCAATATATTGGAGTATAACTCTATGAATACTCCAACAGAGACTGAGATCAAATTGCAAAAAGAAAGAAGTGAACAAGTTGTTGATCCTACATTGTACAAGCAGATTGTAGGGTCATTGAGGTATCTATACAATACCAGACCTATTATGGTGCATGTATATTGTGCAAACGTTTCTAATGTTCTATTTCTATTTGGATGAAGATTTTCAATAAGCGAAGTGATAGCAATATATTTTCTAACATACTTTTCTAAAACACTCTATTATTGGTTAAAATTTATTGAAAATTATAAAATGATGAGTTAGAGATCATTAAATAGGTAGTTTGACCTATGTAATTTTGTGATTCCCAATAAATTTGAATCAATAATAAAGAATATTGTTAGCATTTTTCTTTTAATAATTTATACTCAAATCAAGTGTTGGGGGGGGGGGGGGGTTTGTTTTGTTGATAGATGACAATCAATATATTTGTTCACCATATATGACAGTAGGAATAATGTTATATCCTCCTATAATTTTTCTTACAAATCCTCCTACTATTTTATAAAAAAAAGTATTAAATGAAAAAGTAAATGTACTTAATGTCTTGAAAATATAAAACGCATTTAATGCTTACTATCCAAAGAAAGTAAAAGGACGTTGTAGGAAGATTTAAAATTATTCATGGTAGTAGTATTCATTAGAATTGACAATTAAAACATCAAAATTGTGGAGCATGAAGGATAACTAGCACTAAGCTTTGTGTTTTAGCTAGAAGGCAAGGGAGTAGTGATTATTGGATTAGGAAAAATTGGTGGAGAAGTTGCTAAAAGGCTTGAGGTCTTTGGTTGCAGAATTATGTACAATTCAAGGAACCAGAACCCATTTGTCTCGTACCCTTTTTATTCTAATGTTGTTGAGCTTGCTGGTAATAGTGATGTCCTTGTGCTTTGTTGTGCACTAAATGAGCAAACAAGGCACATAGTGAACAAGGAAGTGATGTTGGCATTGGGGAAAGATGGAATTATTGTCAATGTTGGACGTGGAGCTCTAATTGGTGAAGAGGAATTGGTGCGGTGTTTGACGAAATGGGGGATAGGGGATGCTAGCTTGGATGTGTTTGAGAACAAACCTAACATTCTCAAAGAGCTTGTTCCATTGGATAATGTCGTCCTATCCCCACATGCTGCTTCATCGACTTCAAATGGTTTCATGGAAGTATGTGAACTTACAGCAGAGGCTCTATAAGTGTTCTTTTCGAGTAAACTGCCAAGTACTGGAGTCTTGGATAACTAAATTCATCCTACAAACATGTTTATCATCCTCTTTTTTCTCTCCTTACTTTATCTATATGTTTTGAGTGGTGTGGTGGACATCCTTTTTTCTCTCTTTTCTTTATTTATATGTTTGAGTGGTAAAATTTTTTGTATTTTTAGAAAATAAATATTCTTGTCTTCTATTGATATTGTTAAGACTATTTGAAAATATTAGTATTTTAATTAATTATATTATATTTTTATTGTGTAACCAAAAAATATTTATATTGTATTGTTTGAGTTGGTAAAATTATTTTTCATTTTTTTTTAAAAAAATATTAAATAAATAGTAAGATATATACTAAACAAAACAAAAAATTAAAATATCAAATCTCTCATTTACGAGTCATTATATAGCTAATAGTAATATAACTCTTCAAACAAATACTATTAAGTGTGGGGAAGAACTTAGGTTTGATTCTCATTAAATACATCCTTAGAAAGGGCGATGAGCTTTAAGTGTGACTAAGCCTTAGATTGAGGATTAGTTTCATAACTGGTCCAAAGGACTAAAGCTTGTGGGGATACCTCGAGGTCCCACGGGAAGCCAAAGTTTTAATTATGATGGTTACAAAAAAATACTATTAAAAATAATTTTACACAACTTGATAATTACATTTATGTACCTTTACCCAAATAGTTACAAAAAAATATCTTTAATTAAATATATTTTTCATAAATAAATATAAGTTATGTGATAATTTTACAAATATATAAGAAATAAAAATGTAAGCATGAGTGATATAATAAATTTTTATATGTGCGTGTAAGTTCAATATGGATTGAATTGAATTAACTTTCAAAATTAAATCTAAAAGTCAACTAATCCAATAAAAAAATCAATTTTTTTTATTTTTATTTTTGGATAAGTTTTTTCAATTTATATTGAATAGGATTGGTTTATGAATGCCCTTAAATATATGTTTATCTTGTAGAATACTTGTATATAAAATGTGGTTGGGAGGAGAGACTCCACTAAAGTTAACCAGTCAGGTTCTTCGGCAGAAATTAGTCACTAGCAAAATGGGTAGATACTTCACACCAATAACATAGTTACCAAAAAAAAGAATACTTGTATATAAGAAGACTTTATTTATTGTTTTGCCCCAAGCCTATAAAATGTCAAGACCGACTCTAGTAGAAGTTTTCCATACTCTTAGGTTTCACCTTTGCAAGGGACAAAGCAAAAGATGTTCCCTTGCTAATGGTTTCTACCACAATGTGAATCTGAATGTCCTTTGAGAGGTTAAGCACTAACATTGCTTCCTTGTAGAACCTCACCAAAAGTTACAAAGTGTTTTGCTTGGCTATTGGACAACTTTGGCCAATGTATGAGATTCTTGAGGTGATTCCCTTCTCGTATTAAAATATTTGATAAAAGCAATATTGTTCTAGTTACGGATCAATCTTGGGAGTAAAGCTCAAAACCAACTAAGAGCTTTCCCCCTCAGCATGCACACCATAGCTTTAGGGGCTCTAATGAAGAGTATTTCATTAAGGAATATGTCTAAATGTTTATTTGGGTCCTTATCTCTTGTATAGTGTTTGATTGGTAACGGAGTTTGGTATTAGTTAAGGATGTCAATTATGGTAATGTGCTCTACAAATATGTGTTGGAAAGGAATAAATCCTTATCCTATAGGAAAGTTGTGATAGGCAAGGCCTTCCTGAGTCTATTTTACAGCTTAAGTTCAATACATGTATTGTGTAGTGCTTGACACATTGTGTTGGGGTTCTTCATGACAAGGTCAACCTTGGGTTCTACACACTACTCTTGAGACAATGTCTCCTCAAGCACTAATGAACTAGTTTGAGATGTCCACAGACAACACTAATAAATGGGTATGAAATATTTGACATTGACTTTGATTGAGCTCCGAGGTGCTTTCACAATGGTTCTCCCTTAAGGCATGACAAAGATTAGGATAATGAGTTAGAATACCTACAAAGGCACTTAAACACTCAAGTCAGTGAGAATTTTGCCAGAGTGACAATTATGTCATAAATGTGTACTTGACATTGTTGATGATGACCTATTTAATTTATAAGGATATTTTTGAGGTGGTTTAAGGAGGATTGTACACGGTCCAAGGCCTTGTTGGGAGTTTTTGCTTGTTTAGGAGTAATATGTTATCAATTTACTCATGGCCAAGGTACGGTTCCTTATTCCAAGGTATATTAAATTTACCTTGCAACTGGAGCGCCTATTATGGACTTTAGCCCAATTGCTCTCATAGGCCTTTGGGAGTAAACACTTAGTTGAGATGAAGCAACTTCAGATTAGGCTTACATTTTTTCAGTTTAGAATAATTATAAATTTTGAAATTCACTTGAACATCTGTTGTTTTTCTATTTTAGACACTTAGTAGTTGAGTTGAACGGATTTATTTAAAAAGATTATATAACACTTAATTCTTTATATATAAGATTTGAATACAAAATTTTATTTTAAAAAAAATCATATTTGCAGGCATATGTATATTACTTTGTTATGATGATATCTTCGATCTCTATTGTCAAAATTTGTTTTTTTAATTATGTGGCCAGTTAACGAAAAAAATTAAATACCTCTTCCATCAACAACGTTTGATTGAATAATTAAAAGATATTAATTTGATAAAAAAATATAAGCTCAAACGAAGAGTGACAAGTGATTATGAATGATAGTATGGATATAATTTATTTCATTTTAAAGAATGAAGAGTCAAATTTATTATATAAGAATGAATAAAGTTAATTTTATATATTAAATGAGAATATATTTTTTAAAGAAAAAGATATTAAATTGATTTGAAATATGAAATTCTTTATTGTGTACCTAAAGACATTTAGTGTAAAATTATTAATTCATTTTATTAAATCTTTAAATTATTTAAAAACAAATATTAGATAAATTTTATATTCTTAAAATAATAAATATTTTCAATAATTTTTTTTTTACCTTTAGCTTCTTATCATGTATTTATAAATAGGTTAAATTACACTTTTAGTCTCTCAGCCCCCCCTTTTTTTTTAATTGTGTGCGTTTTGTCTCTCAATTTTCAAATGATCGATTTCTAGGTTTTGGCCATAAACCTATTTAGTTACTTACAATTATGTAAATCAATAGTTTAAATTGCACTCAAAGGTAGGGCATTTTCTATTTCTATAGAAATTTCTATACTAGAAACAATGGTACCTCCAATTATAGCCCCTCTAGAATGTAAAATATATTTTTTCTCACCATCCCCATAGTATATGAGACAAGTGTATGCATTTCATGACAATGAAATATATGATTTAGAAATGGTAAAACTGTTGGTGGTGGGAATAGACCATGACCTCTTACACTTGGTATATAATGTAAAACATATATTATATATAATATTACTACATGAGATAATTGCACTTTTTGTCCCTCAAGTATAATTATGTGTGAATTTAATTTTTTATTTAATATTAATATTTATTATTTAATTTAAAAATTAATGTAAATATTATAATATTTTATTTAACAATATAAACATATACTCACTTTTTCTTCTATTTCTTTTTTTGCCCAATTTTCTTCTCACATCTCTATTCTATATCTATCACCCCACTTACACTATATTATTTAATAAAATATTATAATAATTATATTATTATTTAAATTAAAATAATAAATATTTTAAATTAAATAAAATATTTAATATTAAATTATATAAATTGATTAAATTATCAAATTTATAAATTTAATTGAATTAATTAATTTATAAATTATAAATTAAATGAAATTATGTGTATTCTAAAGTAAATTTAATTAAATAGTTAATAAATTTAGAATTTAAATTAAATTCTATGTATTCTTTGTATTCTAAATTATATATCTATTTTTAATAAATTGTATAAATTTTTTTAAATTATAGTAATTATAAATTATATAATTTTATTAAATATTAATAAATTTAATTTAGAATACACAAAATTTAATTTAATTTATAAATTTATAGAATTTAATAAGTTTATATAATTTAATATTAAGTATTTTTTTAATATTCATATTTATCATTTCAACATTAAATTTATTATGTAATTTAAAAAATAATGTAAATATTATAATATTTTATTTAATAATATAGCATAAGTGGGGTGATAGAAAAAGAATAGAGATGTGAGAAGAAAATTGGGTGAAAAGAAAATGGAAGAAAAAGAAGTATATATTTATATTATTTAATGAAATATTATAATACTTTTATTACTTTTTAAATTAAATAATAAAAATTTAATATTAAATAAAAATTAAATTAGCACATTAATCATATTTGGAGAACAAAAAGTACAATTATCTCATGTAATAATATTATATATAATATATGTTTTACACTATAAATTAAATAAGTTAAGTAGTTTACTGGTTATAAATCACCCATTGTGCAAGAGGTCATGAGTTATATTTCCACTACTATGGATGATCAACTAATGGCATAACCAAAATTGTGTAATTGTAAAAATTAAGGGACTAAATATGTGCAATTAAAAAAAATACCAAAATAATAGATTGAGAATCATAGGATAAATACATAATCAAAGATTTTCAAATATTGTAGATAAATAAATTTATTTTTATATCTTAATTTAATATATATCTTTTCCATTATAAAATTTAAATTAAATTTCCATCCGATGATTCTCCTCCACGCATGGCCGAGTTGGGACTGTTGTGATGCTAAAGTCTAACTCAATCATTCTGTTTCTCTCGCTACCTTTCTCCATCTACGCCCATCTCTTCAGGTAAGCAACAATTTCTGTTTGGTTTAGATGCAACTTTTTTGTTTGAGCACGTTACATCCATGAAGATTTACTTTATCGTTTGGATATGCTTGTGTGCGTGAGAACTGTTCGAGAAAATGTCCAGCTGGGAACTTCTGCGTTGTTTAGATATAGTTGTTCCACACTTTTTCTGCTCTCATACCCCTTCATGGATGGGTATTAAATAGTGTGTTGAAAATGGAAAATAGAAAATGAAGAATAGGTGTTATGAATTAGGGGCATCGTAAATTGACCCAAACTGTCCTTAATGACAAAAGTTAAGGCCACTTCTATTCTTCTATTCTGTTATTGAAATTCTCGGAGCATTTCTTTGTGGTTTTTGTAATATGCTCCTTTTATCTCTAAATTAGAGAGAGAACAACATGGCTAAAATGTGCACTGCATTAGAGAACTCCGTTGGTACAGATGGGATATCATCATATGTCCATGAGTTTCTTGTCAGCATATAGAATGCAAAGGTGCTTAATAACGTATTGCTAAATTATGGGTAGTTTTAGTTTTACCATGTTTCATTTAAGTCCTGTACTTGTATAATTTAATGCCGACATAATCTCAGCCTGGAAAATGCACATTAACAAAGTACTTAAGATACAAAAATTTTGCTTAAGTTCTGATAGAGTCATTTAAAAAACCAACAAGAATAGAAGAAATTAAAAGGGGGTGGGGGGAGAGGAGGAGCATGAAAAAGTTACTTAAATAAATAACTGCCTCATAACCCTGCATGTACAAAGATATCAAGTCCTCTTCATTTACCTGTGTTTGCTACTTTTGTTAGTTTTGTAAACACTGTTATCAATAAATATTCCATTAGTCTGAAATAAAACAACCCCCCATAATGTGTTTTAAAAACAAAAACGTTAAGTTAAGCTTTTACATGGTGAAAATATGTTAGTTTGACAGTGTTTTGGTTTTAAGAATAAAATTGAAAGGAAGAATAAGTGTTTGGATAGTGTTTGACAGTACCTACCACTTTCTGGAGCTCAATCATCAATGGCAATGGCAGACAAGCACGAACACAGTGATAATAAGGAGCTTCAACCACTCCTTGTTTTGGTCCTCCATTTCTGTTCCCAATATTTGAAGCTCAAAACCTTAACAATTATCGTTTCCTCAAAGCTTTCTCCTCACAACTCCCTCTCCACCAATTCCTCACCAGGCAAAATGTTGACCCTGCATCCATTCAAGCCATACTCTGCAACCCCCGCCAGAAGATCTCGGCAGATGTCATCCGGCTCCTCCCATCACTCGGCATCATTGTGACCACCAGTAATGGAACCGCCCACATAGACTTGGCTGAGTGCAGTCACGGTGGTATTCAGGTTGTCTCTATTCCGGGAGATCAATTAGCCGAGGATATTGCTGACATGGTTGTGGGGTTATTGATTGATGTGATGTGGAAAGTTTCTGCCACTGATCGACATATTAGGAAATGGGGTCCTTCGAAGCCCTGCAATCTTTCTTCCGGTTCCAAGGTACTACTCATTCTTCCGCTTTATGTGCATGTTCTTTTCATATTATGGTGTATGTATATTGTGCAAATGTTTCTAATGTTCCATTTCGATTTGGATGAAGATTTTTTAATGAGAAGAGTGCTAGTAATACACTTTCTAAGACACTCTATTAGGAAAGAGATTCTCTTAAGTGGAAAAAAATATTGAGATTCTTAAGTGTTAAGATCTCATCGTTAATTCTTTTAAATGTCCACTTTATAATAAAAATATATCATATTAATAAAATTTATTGAAGGGTTAGGATTTCATCCAATGGAAATGTCACTGGAAAGGATCCATTTCCCACTCTACCAGTTAAAATTTATTGAAAATTATAAAATCATGAGCGAGAGATCATTAAATAGGTAGTGTTACATATGTAATTTTGTGATTCCCAATAAATTTCAATCAATAATAAAGAGTGTGTTGCTAGCGTTTTTCTTTTAATAATTTCAACTCAAATCAAGTGTGTCGGGGGTAGATGTTTCGTTGATAGAGGATAATCAATATATTTGTGTACCATATATGACAGTAGTACTCATTAGAATTGACAATTAAAACATTAAAATTCTGGAGCATGAATGATAACTAGCACTCAGCTTTGTGTTTCAGCTAGAAGGCAAGCGAGTAGGGATTGTTGGATTGGGAAAAATTGGCGGAGAAGTTGCTAAAAGGCTTGAAGTCTTTGGTTGCAGAATAATGTACAATTCCAGGAACCAGAAGCCATGTCTCGTACCCTTTTTATTCTAATGTTGTTGAGCTTGCTGGTGATAGTGATGTCCTTGTGCTTTCATGCTCGTTGAATGAGCAAACAAAGCACATAGTGAACAGGGAAGTGATGTTGGCATTGGGGAAAGATGGAATTATTGTCAATATTGCACGGGGAGCTCTAATTGATGAAAAGGAATTGGTGCGGTGTTTGATGGAAGGGGAGATAGGGGGTGCTGGCTTGGATGTGTTTGAGAACGAGCCTAATGTTCCCGAAGAGCTCTTTCCATTGGAAAATGTCGTCCTCTCCCCACATGCTGCTTCATTGACTTCACATCGTATATATGATGTATGTGAACGTGTAGCAGAGCGTCTGGAGGCATTCTTTTCAAGTAAACTGCCGAGTACTCCAGTTTTGAATGACTAAATTCAACTTTATCTAATTTAGTGTTTCTCTTTCATTTACTCCTAGAAACTAAAAATATATGTCTTGCCCACGTCTTTGGTAAAACCATTTGATATGTATAGTTGAGTCTACTTACCAAACATAGAAGTTAGCAGCACCCCCTAATGAGATGTCATTATATATTTAGTTATATGAGTTATTATACAAATAAAATTTCTCTTATATATATATATATATATATATGCCAATATGTCATTTAGCTTAAAAGCAATAGGAGGAATCAAATGAGATGAAATTGTATAAAAATTGATTACATTCACTTGGTCTTATCGTTTGATGTCTTCTGTCTGCTGTACTTACAAGAACATCATCTTTGTTTTTTTAATCAATTTTGATAAACAAATTTGACTTTGTAATAAATATATGATATTCTTTTCCTTTCATCTCTTTAACATAACATTCGGGAAATAAATTATATTTTGCAAACACATGCAAGGAGTTTATAAGATACTCTTTTCCCTTCATCTCTTTACAAAACAGGCAAGAAAATCGCCGTCCACCAATTTAATTCTTACAAATAAAGACAAAAATAAACAAATAAGTAAAAGGACGAAATAAAAGTGCATAAAATATTGACATGTATCCACTTCCTGCACAAATTTATTAAAATATAGATAATCATAAAAGTATAAAAAATTGAAAGTTTATTCCTATAATACAAGAGAAATGCTAGCAATACTCTCTCAAATTCTTTTTCTCATATTCTCTCTACTATTGGTTAAAATTTATTAGAAATCATAAATTTTTGTAGGTCTCGCTTTTCATTTATCGAGTCTCTTTCCTAATTTAGAAGTGAGACTCACAAAAATTTGTGATTTTTAATAAATTCCAATTAATGGTAGAGAGATTGTTAAAAAGAGAGTATTTAAGAGTATTACTAGCATTTCTCATAATACAATTACACAAAACACCTCGCCATGGAAAAATGACATCTTCCTAAATGTTGAAAAAAAGGGGGGAACTTTTAATCTAGAAAACTATTGATTTCATTCATTAATGAAGCCATCACCATTCATTATTATTTCCCTCACAACTACTTGTCATCTTGTTCATATTAATAAGTTCCTCAATTCATTTTTATACCTGTGATTTCAATCTCGACAACAAAAACTGCATAGCATAGAGGTAATGAATAAGGAAGTGGATTTTGTCCGGACAAATAAAAAAATGAAAAATAGGAATAATTAAAAGGAAAAGAAATGAATAAAAAATAAGAATAATAAATCAAATTAACAAAAAGTTCATTTGAATTTGCTTTGATCCAATCAAATCTCAAAACTAGTTTTGATTCTATCCTCTTTGGATTTGTGACTCAATTTCAAAACGGTTGAATTAAAAATTTACAAAACATGTTAAATTAGAAAGTAAAAGTTGAAAATTAAATATAATGAACATAACAAAATTCTAAAAAATATCATCTTAATGACTTCCCAATTTATTTTTATCTAAATAATCTCTTCAACATTCAGGAAAAACCAAACATGTTCATTGCACCCCACCCTATTCTGATTTCTTTTCTCAACAAACTTCATACAAAACATTTTTTTCTCTCCCACGCAGTATCACACAAAAATAGGGGCTCACCACATTTTCCCTTACATTATTCTCACTCGTACTCAGCATAGGGGGAAGCACACACTCTTTCATTTGTCATTGGCACAGCTCCTTCCAAAAGTCTCACAATTAGGGCTGAGCAAACATATGTAACTTGTTCGCAACCTGTCATAACTGATTCAAAAACATTTGTTTCAAACGAGGAGCTGCTATTCTCACCCCATTTTTTTTTTCTAATTTCACCCCATATTTTGTTTGGTTTTTATTTTCTACAAAAATACCCCTGACAAAAACATGTTTCCGTTGTACAAAATACACAATGGAAACATGTTTCCTTTGTGTTAGAGGGTGTGGCCTTTATATACAATAGATATATACGTTTTTGTTGTGTATTTGAAAAAGATCTGTCGAGATGCATATCATAAATACGTTTCCGTCTTGTCGAGATACACAATAGAAATATATTGCAATTGATAAAGTAAGGGTGGGGTAAGAAGAAGAGAGAGAGTTAAAAAAAAGAGTGAGGATAAAATAGACTTTTCACTTTTTTTTTTGAAAAATTAGGGGTGAAAATAGAGAAAAAAAAGGGGTGGGAATAGCGAGGCTTGTTTCAAACGGACTAATTTGGGCCTCAGATTAAATAAATGAAAATATCAGTTTGGTACAGATATATTCGGGCGGATGCGGGTTGAAAAAAAAAATACCTGTTTAAACTCACACCCAACTTATAGTAAAGAACATAAATTTAAATTGTGAATACAGTTGTCTTCCATTCTTTCTTTTACTTCGTTCAAAACTTACATTTACAAAGATATTTATTATAAAACTACAAAACAGTCAAAACTACCTTAAAGACTCATAAATAAATAAATAACCTTGGGCATCACACTACTATAAGCGTGTAACCACAAAACTAGACAAGTGAACTAAGGGAACCCTTCACTCTTCCTCTCCGTTGTTGTTGGACGTCTCCCGTACCCTATTCTTTATTGTCGGTGCCTTGACATTCCCGATGGCGCGTCCCTGTTGTTCTTCGACACATTCATGAATGCTTATTTTGTGCCACTATAGGTTTAAATGTCCAGTGGATGATTTCTGTGGTGTCGTGGTGCAAAGCGATTTCAATGCTTCTTTCGTCGTGGACTCTTAGATCTCCACAGTGCCAATCACCAAGCAACTATTGACAAAGGTATTGTCTGCTATACAGGACCAAACCCAAACCAAAAGTCAAAGCAACACATGCACGTGGTGGCATATCTAGGTCAAGGTGCTCAAGCATCTTCTATCTTGTGCCATAAACCGTTTGTATCCACTTGATTAACCTGCGACTTGCCAAACACGAGACCTGTTTAAACCAAAGTGTCAAACAGTCGTATTTGGCATAAAAATAAGTCTCATCGATTTGAGTCGAGTGGACTTTTCTTGGCCTGAAACTGCATGAACCTGCTCAATGCTTAGGCTTGCTCACAACATTACATCTCTCTCTGATTCAGCCCCTTCTCAAATTCTCTTTCTTTAAAGGAGATGCACTACATTCAAATAATAAGGAAAATTCTAAACACACACCCTATTTTTAAGGTGTATGAGTAAGAAGTAGAGAGATAAAGAGAAAAAACAAAAGAAAAAAGAAAAATTGGTAGATTTGACAAATAATGTGATAGAAAATGAAGATAGATTAAAAAAAAAAGACAGTAAAAGTGATATGGAAGAGGAATTGAATATATGAATATAATAACTTGAATAGCAAACACTCAAACACAAAGACAGGATGCACACACGAATCATTCACAATTTAAAAAAAAAAACAAGTGATGATATAGATACTTATGTATGTCAAACACTTCGTCAACATATTATTTCTCTCTTCCTATCACACATTATATCACCTATTACACACACACTTCTCTCTCCTTCTTTATGTTAAATAAAGTTTGATACCCACCAAACTTTTCCTTTTAGAAAAAGATCACACACATACATTCTGAGGGTCTGAATCTCTTCATTTGACATTTCTGTCCAGTGAAATTTCAGCATTTAATTAAAAACAACAAAGAAAGAATTTAAATAATAAAAAAAAGGGGCAGGGGATTTTGATGGTGGGAATTTTCACTAAAGAGAATCCAAGTAAAAATCTCAATTGAGAGAATCCATTCCCCACACTTTGAAGACATCTTTCTCTCAGGCTTACCTCATTTTTTTTCTTTTGCACACAAACACATCCATTCTTTTACTCACTCAACAACACGCACATTAATCATTCATGTAACAATCGCTCATTTTTCCTCATTCGCGCATTTATTTTTTCTCAGATTTATTATCATAATCTTTCTCCATAAAAGACTTTTGACCACACAACCTCACATACTTTCCCGCTTGACTCAGTTAATTTTTGCATACAGCAAATACACTTGTTGCCTTGGTAAACCAAGAATCTTTTGTGTGTTGGTAAAATAAAGAAGAGTATTACATGAAGGTTAGAGTAAAAAAAATCAAAAATAATTGTCTATATAGTGCATACACTATTTACTCTTAATATTTTATCTCTTTTTAAATATGTTTTTTATAATGTGCAACTGGTTCATTGTGCTGGAAAAATAAGAAAATAATAACATCAATATACATATAGATACATATTATAGCATGCTAGTTTAACATTATGTAATTAAGAGAGAAAATATTTACCTAAATTCATTTTTGATTCCATTTGAGCCACTCTGATGAGAGAAATGAAGATCAACCCTATCCAGAGAAATTCTAAAGAGTCATAAACTCATTTATATTCTAATATCAATTAAATTGTTTTAATTGATTTAAGTACTAGAAGCCTTAGACCTAGTTTCATAAATTTCGATATTTCATCGTATTTTCTCTATCATTGTGAGAAATTTAAAAATTTCTACTATCTAAACCTAGAGCTACACATCCAAAGCCCAACCCAACTAGACTAACCATAAGTTTCCTAGACAAACTACATTAGTTGTAATCTAATTATAAGTACATTCAAAAATTCCTATACACAAGGTCCTATCAAGTGTACTTAAAAGTACTTGAAACCACCAAACCACCAATGGTTTTGGTGGCTTAGCCGTCCACTCTCCCTTGGTGGAGAAGTTGAATTTTATTTTCTAATTTTATTCAAACTTGTAACCATTTTATGAGTTACTATTTTACTCTTCACTTAAGTTGTCTTATAAGTGGTGTTAAGTAAAGTTTTCTCTCATTTCTTCCCCTCCAAAATCATGAGCTAGACAGAGTGTTGGAAGCTTGAGTATCCAAGAAAGTTGGTGCTAGGCAAGTTCCATCCTTTTCATCTTCTTCTATCTTTATACTTTCATTTCTATCAAGATTTAAGTGGTCTAAACCTTTCTCTTTGCTTCTTTAGTTCTAAACCTTGTTATTTTCTTATGTTCATGTCATATATTGACCATTCATAGTGTTGGCTAATAGTTCATCATGCCAAAGATTGAAGGAAATACTAGCCCTTTGCCAAACTTTCTTCCACAGCTTAAGAAGGATCTTGTTAAAGAGTAAGGAAAGCTAACCTTTTTCTATGTGTTTTGATTGCGATACTTCTGTTTTTAATGAGTTTGTTGTCTTATAAATATTGTTGGTATCTTTAACAGTTGCAAACTTGATGAAAGAAGCTATTTTCGTGGGTGTATGTAAAATGTTCCTGATGCTGTTTTGTTTTCTGCCTGAGCATAGTTCATTGTTTTTGCTATATCTAGAGTTGTAGTTAATATTTTTGAGTTCTTTTGTTTTTTTGTAAACTAGACAAAATTTTCTCCAAAATAGGCTCAAGAAACGCATTAAAAGGTTAAGAAATGACAAGGTTAAGCCTTTTTCAAAGTTATGCATGATTTTTGAAAACGATGGTCTGGCAGTATGTAGTAAAATGCGATTTTTGAAGATCCTGTTATGTACTTGTGGAAACTCTTGGAACAACCAAAAACTAGAAGATTTTCAAGCATATATGATTTGTCTATATTTAGTACATTTTTCTATTCTTAACAATTTTTAGAAACTAAAGGTTGTATTCGTTTTCTGACAAAAAATGGTTTTGAGAACTGTGAACTTTCAAAACTTATATAAAATCATGAAAAACTTGGTTTTTAATGTTCTTGGTCATTTTGAAAAAAATAATAATTTCATTTCTAGAAAATAAATCGATTGGACTCAAAAAGTTTAGATTGGATGTGAAAAATAACAAAACAAATTCGTTAGTCTTCCAGTAGGTCATCCTGACCTTACTGTCTTGTTATTTTTGTATCTTTTTTTGCAGATTTTTTCTTGATTTCATCTTTAATGATTTAGAAAATAGACAACACTTCCTTTTCAACCATATAGGGATCATGTCAAGCAAAAATCATCTACTTGCCCAAAAATGAATTTTAAAACCCAGCAGACATTGGTATCCACTGGAGATTGACCAAAAGTTTTATAATCTTTTTACTAGTTTAGAAAATATCATGTTTTTTACACTTGAAAATTTGTTGTGGATCTTTTTAAATAAAATTTAAATTTGTTTTTCAAGAGAATACATCCTTTTCTGTTTTTATAATTTAAGAAGGTATTTTTGATGATTAAATTAACACAGGGATTATAGTGAAACTCTTGAAACTTAGTTTTATGAAAATCTAAAACTTAAGTTTTTAGTTGATAATCTCATAAATTTATTTTCTTTTCTAATTTTCTATTTTGATACTTTAAAAACAAATTCATATTATGATGCAAGACTTGATAAAAGTTTGGATTAAAGGAGTTTCATGATGAAAGTTGAAAAAGGCATGACTTGGTGAATAATGGTGACTTGATGGCATGTTTATATGTTATGAACTGTTGATAAAGACTTATTCAGGTGGGAACGATAAGTGGTTGTTAATACATGTTGCCATCAATGTTTGTTTATGATGAGTTGATTGTCGTGCATGCATATGTTGTTATGAGCATGTGGTACCGAAAATATTAGTATTCACGGGAATATAAGGGTGCAAAGCCGAGTGTGAAAGCTTGAGGACTACGGATGGCGCAAGTCCACAAGAGATCGAGGCCTTGCAAACCCTGTGTCATGGTAGCGGTTCCTTCATACAGAAATCTTGACTAGTGCACTGGTTCCCATAATCAGTAGTCAATATTCCTCAAATGGTTTTTGGCACGTGCCGCTTTCATAACCTTGGTAAGGTATTTATGTTGATTATACCATGATTAAGGAATATTTGGGCTGGTCACTCAGTTTTGATTTCCATGGAGAGTCTAGGATCATGGTTTGTATTTGCATATTTGGTCACACTTTAACTAAGAATAATAATGAAGCAAAAAAAGTCCTATGTATGTTCATGTGTTGTGCTTGAGTGTATACTTGGATTTATTCTTGTTATATTGTATGTTTTAAATGCTATGTTTGTTCTTTGGGATGGCTTATCCTTGCTTGTATGCTTTGTATGTGTGTGACTATGATGATTGCGATTGCCTTTGATTGCGGGAGCATATGGCGTTTCCCCCTTGGAGTGATGCTTTAAGTGTAGAGTTGGCATCGACCATCCGCGATGGACAAGATGGTTGGATGATAGATGCTAATGCCTATCAAGCGCGTTTTGATGGTCTGCTTTTCACCCGCTACGCACCACATGATGCCTTGATTTCTATGATTCCAATCACGATTTGGGTGGATTTCACAGAGTTTGCTTAGGAGGTTTTGCATCCCCCGCCTACTGTTCCTGCACTGCACCTACTCCTTGTCAAGTGGGTAATGCTCGCAAGTACCAGAGGATCTTTAGTATACGCACTTCTGTTGGATGTGGACGTGGACGTGAATGAGGCTTAGGCCATGTTTGTTTCGTGGGAGACAACAAAGACAATGACGACTTACCCTCTACCTCTCCTCATTTTCTCTAAGAGACAATGCAATTTGTGTTTATCTTTTGGGTAGAGGTGGCTAGTTATGGGGAGTGAATTATGTATCCCCTCCCCCTTTTGTGTTGTATTTTGGGTTCATTGTCACACACCTCTCCCACTATTTTTATGTTATTTGATGTAGTTATGTTTATGTTGGACCATACTATGGTTATGTACTTTATACTTTGCATGCTAAGCATGTTATCTGTTATCGTATGGTGTTATATTATATGTTTATCTTCATGTATGTCTTTGTTTTCGTGATGCGTTAACGATAACCTGATTTATCTTAGAAAAAAAAATTATCCATATTTTCACAAGCAAATTAATAAAGAGTTTTTTTTATTGAACTTAAAATTAAAGTTGACAATTAGAGAGCAATTTTCTTTCTATTTCCTTGTAACAATTTGTGGTGGTTATATCGCGAGTCATCACAATGACTTGAAACATAACTTGAACCCGTCCTTAAAATACACCAGGTATAATTTTAAAACCTAAATCTATCAAAATCATCCTCAGGGCGAGCCAGGTTAGCGGATTGGGTTGAGTCATGCTCACCCCTAAGTATATCTTCTTGTCAATTGTCATTACATTTATCAAAACAATTAGGACAATCAATATATTGTTTCCATTCTTATCTAGACAAACTCTTATTTCAAGAAGATAAGTAACGTGATTTTGTGGATGCTTATTATAACAAGAAAGTTCCGAGAAATGGAGAATACTTCCATATATTACATGGACAACTGAGTCTTTATCATAACCAATTGTTTGATGCGGGACAATTTTTGCTCTTTCAAGGACAATCATTAGATCACTCTTTTTAATTTCCAACACCTTTTCAAGATAAGAAAGTGGTATGAATTTCTTCTTTGAACATGTTTCATGTTTCTCCCACTCGTGCTCCTAAAATGCGAGACGAATCCAATTAAATTTGGCCAATTCATTTCAAGTTGAGACAACAAGGTATCATTAGTCTAAAAAAAAAATCAATTTTATCCTACACTTAGATGACTGAGGATTTGAGTAATTTTGCAGCCATAATCCATGGATAGTAAATGTGATTGGTTGTAGTTGTATGCTACATCATGTCATTCCTTAAAATGTTACGGCCATTGTTCAACCAACATAAAATATTGATAATAAGCATATGAGTTGGGTACATTAAGAACTAGAACCAAAGAGAAAACACAAATCAAAAGTTGATACATGCTAATTTTGTTGGTAACCAAAGAAACACATAGAGAAAAGATTTGGAGAAAAAATATTTATATTAATTTGTTTCTCTCTCTATACATGCATGCACACATGCGCACACACACACACATATCTATTATCTATTGTATATTATAAAAGAATATTTTATAACATGGAAAGATGTCATGTGGCAACACCATGTTTATTCTTTTTCTGCCTAAATTCTACATATTTTCTTTTTTGTTTTTTATTTATATAAGTACATTATTATATTTAATTATAATAATTAAGACATTTATAATTAAGGCATTTATAATTAACATGTTTATAATAAGTATATATTCTACTTAAATTCATCAATTAAATAATTAAATCTTAAATTGATTTTGATTCTATTTAACAAGAAAATCAATTTTGCAAAATTTATTGAATATTATTTATAATCATGGTAATTATGATAATTATGGTAATATTTTTTATTATGATAATTAAAGCATTTATAATATATAATAAAATTCTTTCTAATTTATTGATTGATTACTCCAAAATATAATTATTAAATTACAATTTTTTATTACAAATAGAAAACACATTATTCTACAATTGTAATACGAGATTTATTATCTATTATCTATTATAAAATAAGGTTTTGCCATGTAGGCAGATACCATGTGGCAACACCATATTCATTCTTTTTCTGCCAAAATGTCATTGGTTTTTTATTTTATTTTTAAATTCATAAAAATATATAATTATAGTAATTAATGAAATTATGATCAATATAACTTTTGTGATTTGAACATTCAAATTAATAATACAAATATATTTTCTGATTCAAATTAATTGATAGTACTAATATATATTTTAATGCATAATTAATGAAATTATTGTTAGTATGATTTTTATAATTTGAATATTCAAACTAATAGTACATGTATATAGATTTTGATCGTAAATAACAAGGAAATAAATTTATTAAATATTATGGACTTTTTTTGTAATTAAGATAATCAATTACCAAGTGATCTTTTCCATATTTAATTCATAAATTCATAAAAAATACATAATTATATTAATTAAGATAATTATAACCAATGTGATTTTTATGATTTGAGCATTCCAATTGATAAAAAAGAAACATATTTTGATTCAAATTCAAATTAAATAATAATATGAAGATATAGTCTAATTCAAATTAGTAGCAAATTCAAATTAAAATATCTTTCCTGTTTTAAGTTTCCTGAAACAAAAAGTCATATGATTAATTCATCTATAAATACCTATGTATACATTGTCATATTTCATTTTCATCTTTTCTTTTTGAAATAATCAATTGCTAATTTTTTTGTTCCTTTATCAGTTTTAATGGAAGGATAAATATAAACAAGAAATACAAATTTACCAATCTTTTTATTCCTTCACTAAGGTAAATTTTTATCTTTTTCAATTATTTTAATATTTTTTTACATATTTTATCTAATATTTAGTATTCAAAGTTTGTTTACTGACATTAATTTTACAATTGCTTGACTTTTAATTATTGACATTATACAAAAGATTTAAAGGAAGGTTTTACAGAAGCTATAGGGAGTTGTACTATATTATCAAAATAAGGTTCGGTCTTTATTTTATTTTTCTTTTATAATTTTTATTTATATATCTTTTTTAGTAGAGACATTTCTTTCATTGCTTTTTTTAAAATATTATCTTTACATCATTTTTATTTAATTTGTCCTTTTGTATAAGATAAATTTATATCTCTTTTTATTATTTTTAATATATTTTCTCTAATATATGACATTCACAGACTCAAGACACTACAACATCAAATCAAATATATTGCAAAAAAATAGATGATGATGCATTGAATATTAACAAGGTCAAATCTTAATGTAAACTCTACCCGTGCAGGATACGAGTTATTATACTAGTATATTTAAAAAAGTAATTACAGTTGGTAAAACTTACTGTAATTACTCTCTTTTAAAATTTTGTATTAATTTAAATTTTGATTATTTTTTTTTAAAATTATATATATATATATATATATATATATATATATATATATTATGTGTCTTAATTTATGTATATGTTATAAATATATGTATTTTAATTTGTTTAAATATTTTTAATTTAAAAAATCAATACAGTGGGTAAAGTGCACCGTAATTATTGACGGCTAAGCCCTCGTTAATTACAGCGGGTTTTACCCACTACATTTACCCTTTTATTTTTTATATAAGTTTAACTTCAATTAATTAAATTTAATAAATATATAAATTATATTTGAGAAAATAGGCTATGCATTGATAGCATAAAGTAGTTTTAAATTGTCATCCAATCACAAACTAACATGTATGGTAAGTTTGTTGACTTTTATAATTAGTACATTAAAAGTTATACTAACGGTGATTTTTGATTGGTTGACAGTATAAAACTTTTTACACTAATAGTGCATGACTATTAAACTCATTATATTTAACTTCATATATATTATAAGTTTTAAATATATGTAGACTTTTATTTTTTAAATTTTTATAGAAATTTAAATTTAATTAATTAAATTTTAAAAAATATATATGTTATTATTTAATATTTATATATATTGTATGTTTTTAAATTATGTATTTGTTGTATATAATTGTATATTTATTTGTTTATATATTTTAATTTGAAAAAGTAATTACGATGGGTAAAATTCACTGCAATTACTTTTATTTTATAAAATTTTTATATAAATATAAATTTGATTAGTTAAATTTTGGAAAATTATATATGCTATTGTTTAATATTTAATTACACACATTGTATGTTTTAAAGTTTTCTATAAGTTATTAATATTTGTATTTCTATTTTTATATCTATTTCTATTTAAAAAAGTAATTACAACTGATTTCAGCTACTGCAATTACGTCACTTGTAAATTTTTATATAAATTTAAAAGGGTTAAATATGTTTTTAGTCCTCCAAAAATTGACCTGTTTTGATTTTAGTTCTCAGAAAAAAATTTCCTTGAATAAAGTCCCTCAAATATTAAAAATACCTTAATTAAGTTCATGTGCTAAACTCTACTTAACTTTTCTATTAAATGATGGTCATATCAGCTTCCAAGTAAAGTATTTTATTACCTAAAGTATCCATTGATAATTTTTAAGAAAAATCGTGTAATTAATTTTATTTTAAGGTTAAAAAATCTTTGATTTAGGATTAAACATGTGATAATTTTATTCAAAAAATATATTACTAATCTGACCTGGATATAATAGTTAACATAGACGACCATATCAGCAAATTAATGGTGACTGTAATGCTAATGTGGCCACCATTTAATAGAAAAGTTAAACAAAATTTAGTACAGAAATCTAATTAGATTATTTTAATATTTGAAGGATTTTATTGAAAGAAAATTTTTTCTGAGGACTAAAATCAAAACAAGTCAATTTTTGGAGGACCAAAAACATATTTTATTCAATTTAAAATTCATTTTTAAAATTAAAAAGAAATTATATGTTACTATTTAATAGTTATATATGTATATTGTATGTTTTTAATTATGTAAATATTATAAATATATGTATATTAATTTGTTTTCATATTTTTTAGAAAACAAGTAATTACAGTGGGTTTTACCCACTTTAATTATTTAATTTTAATTTTTTTATATATAATTAAATTTAATGAATTAAATTAAAATACTATATGTGCTATTGTTTAATATATATTTTATATTTTTAAAATGTATTTGCTATAAATATTTGTTTATTTATTTTATTCAAAAAAGTGAGTATAATGCGTTTTATCCATTTTAATTACTTGTATTTCTTAGGTTTTTGTATGCATTTAAATTTAGTTTAATAAATTTTATCAAAATCATATGCTTTTATTTAATTATTAGATATATAGTATGTTTTTATATAATGTATATGTTATTAGTATATGTATATTTTTTTTTTACATATTTTTATTTAAAAACTAATTACAGTGGGTTCTACTCATTGTAATTGTGACACCCATTCACATTGAACACAACCCATACTTATTTACTTATATAAAATTGTGAGTAAAATTTTTCTCCGCTTTTAATAATAGAAAATTTATAAATTTAACAGAATTTGAAAATGACAATAAAAAAAAATAAAATCTGTATGTATTTATCGTGGAGCAGTACATCATGATTTCATAATCAAAAAAATAAATGAAATATAAGGAGATTGAAATATACACAAAAATAGTTATTACTTATTCCCAGTATATCAAAAAGATCCTAGTCAGAGCAATGTTCGTCTATTCTATCCCATAAAATAACAAACTATCAGACTAGCCTTACAGGTCTTCATCAATAGTCGGGTCTTCATTAACCGGGATCAATCATGCATAAAAGAAAAAGTAATGGAGTGAGGTGATTTGTTCTAATATCACTTTTACATGTATGGTAAGAATTCTATCACACAATACAAATAAAACACAGTTGACAATAAAAAAGAACCTAAAGTTTATTCTATGTTATATAATCCTTAACTCGATATGGATCCATACTTTCCATTAGTGGGTAATAGTTCTTAACAGAACCTGGAAAGTGACTAGCAGTACATATATCTCTCTCAACATCATCTCATGATACAGTTCTCATCATCATTGAGGAACAAAATAACAATTTAGGATATCTATTTATAAAGGTATACTCTCACCAATTCTGGTGATGCTGAGCAGTTGTCAGGGTTATCAAGTTGGTTTAAGTGATTGTCCCAACTCAAGAGCACTACCTTGGCCATTAGGACGCTCACCACTCAATACTATATCCTCTAGACCTAACAATGGGTCCTGCCTTTCGTCCCGTAGTGTACCAAACTGTAGCTTCCCTAGCAGGGTGGCATGCCACTACATGTTACTTGCTTTACATTACTCATTAATTTATCACTTCCTAATTTCTCAAACAGAGGTTTCCCTGGTCTCATTTAATTTGAGCACCAGTATAATCAATATTTCTGCATTATATTGCAGAAATTGCACAATATTAGAATTTTAACAGAATAACGATTTTGTAATCATATAAAAATTTAGCAGAATAATGATAGCAATTATAATTTAATTACTAAAATTTTGGTAGAATACGATGAAATAAATACATTTTAATTTTCTAAGTTTGAGCAAAATAACAGCTTAGCAAATGTATTTTAATTTTCTAAAATTGAATAAAGTAACAGCTTAGCAAATATAGTTTCATAATTTAAATTTAAGCAGAGTAACAATTTAATAATCATGATTTAATAATCTAAATTTGGGCAGATTAACAACTTAGTAAAAATTAAAGTTTAACATTAAATAATAATAACAATAATAAAACTTAAGCCTAAACGAGTTTAGGGGAAAACCCTTCCTACCAACATGCAAAGTGACAATAATTTAGAACCAACCCCACTCCCCCCATTACCTCTAAGGTGGTTGATGAAGAGGATGGAATTGTTGAGGCAAAGCTCTTAGGAAGATAACTTTACTAGTTGTTGGAAAACTAGTAAAATTTTAGCATAAAAGCAAAGTAAAAGAAAATTTCTTCTAGAGAAAGAAGCTCTCTAAGAATTTGGTTGCTTGAGAGAGGGAGAGGTGTGTGAAAAATGACCAAGGATGGGAGGTATTTATAGAGGAAGAGAAGGCTTAGGTGTCCACTTTGATGACATAAGCCATTATGTCATAAATCTTATTTTTGATTTATTTTTAATTAATTTAGGGACACATATCAAAAATAGGGTGATGAATCAGCTACTCCTAGGTTGTGGACGTGCTCCCTTAGTTGTCTAGTTTCTAGATGTTAATTTTATTTGTGGATAAATTAACCGGTATTGATAAAATCGTCTAAACTTGAAAAAATTTGACTTTTAATATCAAAATAATGCAACTAAACGTAAAAATGGACAAATAAATTATTTTTCATCAAAAATAAATTTCTAATAATTAATTTTAATTTTTATTAATTTATTTCAAATTTTATCTATTTATTTTATATTTTTAAGCTAAAAAAATTCATAATAAACCCATTTTAATTCAATAAATACCAAACTTTTATGAAAATTATGAAATTAAATATTTCACCTATAAATAAATTGATATTACAATTTTCACCTTTTTTGGATGTCAAACCAATACTGACTGGCTTATCGGACTCCTAAGGGCATTTTGGTCATTTTACACAGGAACTCCAGAAAATTTCCAAGATTATATTTTAATATATATGACATGATTCCAAGCTCAAATTGACATTTTAATGTCAATTGAATCTTTTTCTCATGTTAGCCCTTAATACTGAGAAATAGGGACAAAATTGCATTTTCTAATTTCTCCTGGCTCCGACTCGGAAAAATTATTAAAAATCATGATTAGATAGCTCTTGAAATTTTGAGCATAATGGTGGAAATTAGAAATTTGAAATTCTCTCCCGATTTTTTAGAATTAACTAGTCAATTATCAGAAAAATAGTTGAAAAACTAAAATAAGAGTGTTACATTTTTTTATTATTTTTATTTCAAATAAAATTTTTATAATTAAAATATACCTAGTATAAAATTTTCAAAATACTTTGAAGTCAAAAAGTCTAGTTTGCTCTCGTAATCAACCAGGGGTATTTTGGTCATTTCCCAAAAATTGTCTTAATAAATTTTTGAAAATTTTCAAAAATTATTATTAATTATTCTAAGCACATAAATGACTTAAAAAATAAATTTTAGACACTTCTAACTATATTTTCTCAATTATCTAGTTCTTCTAGGGGCAAAATGATCATTTTACCCTTTTCCAAAATAGGGGTGTTACAGTAATTACCTTATTTTTTAAATCTTTATATACATTTAAACTTCATATGTAAAATTTATAAATAAAGTTTAAATTTATATAAAGACACTATTATTTTCTTTTTTAAAATTTTAAGTAAATTTAACCTTAACTAATTAAATTTAAAAAAATATATTCAAGTTATTATCTCTCTCTCTCTCTCTCTCTCTTATACACACACACACACACACACACACACACACACACACACACACACACATATATATATGTCAGGATCCGTTGACAACAGGTGTCAAAGTTAGTCAAATTACACATTCAATAACTTTCAAAGTTATATCAAATCTAAACAATTAATACAAAGTAATCTTACGATTTATAATATCTTAATATATATAATAACTTTAACAAATTTTTGTGACAATCAATTAGTTAACTTTAATAAATTAATTAAATTTTTTGATTTGATTTAAATGATTTTTTGATTGATTTAACTTTATGTTTTAATTATTTATGAAAATTATTAATAAATTAATTTTTTTTACAATTATTTCCAATAATAAATAATAAATAGATATAATAACATTAATTTTAAAATATTTTAATTATTTAAATATCTTTTTTTATTCATTCAAACAATTTATATTATCTCAGATCTTATATTTTTCTCAAATGTTATGTATAAAATATTTTCTTATATTTTAATTATACTATTATATAAATTATTACAAACTAATCTGTTAATTTAAATTATTAAAATATTTTAAAATTATATTATGATATATTTTTTTAGTAATTTATATAATTAAACATATTCATAAATTTCAAAATTAAATTGAAAAAAATATATGTTAACATGTGTTTAATCATTCAAACAACATATATATTATGTCAGATGTTATATTGTCTAAGATCATATATATAAATTTCATTCTTATATTTTAATTATGCTATTATATAAATTAATATAAAATAATCTTTTTTTTTTGTGTACAATAGTCGTACTGAGATTAAAACCTATGATCCCATGTATACTACTCCAATGTTTGAGCAGTGACAAAGTTGTGTCAAATTATTATAAACTAATTTGTTAATTTAAATCATTAAAATATTTTAAAATTAATGTTGTTATATATATGTTAGTAATTTAAATAATTAAACATATACAGAGATTTTAATATTAAATTGAAAAAAATATATTAACATTGGTTTGTTCTTTCAAATATATATATATATATATATTATCTCGGATCATATATACAAATTTCTTTCTTATATTTTAATTATCCTATTATAAAAATATAAGTTATTACAATCTAATTTGTTAATTTAAATCATTAAAATATTTTAAAATTCATGTTATTATATATATTTTTGATAATTTATATAATTAAGGCTAAAATACCTTTTTGGTCCTTTATATTTTTAGTAAAACTTGTTTTGGTTCTTTATCTTTTAAAATTTCCATTTTAGTTCTTTATGCTTCAAATGCTATTGAATTAAGTCCTTTTATCAAGAACATTAAATATGGTAACGAAGAAGTATGATGTGGCTCTAATGTGTCCTTTAACGACATTTAAACATTCTATGTGGCACGTTTAGTGAAACTACGTCGTTTTGAAGTGTGATTGGTGGGTGGTTTCTACCATTGCTCACAAATAAGAAAGTTGATGGGGTAGGGGAGTGTCATCAGTGGAAAAAAGGGAGAAAAAATGTATACGAAGAACAAGCATTTGCGGAGGAGTTGTGGATTCTAGCATAGGGTTTGTGGCTTTGTTTTGGCAAGTGTTGAAGGTATATTAGTGTGTTATGTGTTTAGATTTTTGGTTTGCATTTTATGTTGTTGCATGTGTGTTCTATATTGGGGTGAGGTTATTTGATTGTAGTTCTTGTGGGTTCTAATGTCATTTGTGAAAATGAGCTTTTTCATGTATTTGTTATAAATTTATGTATATTTATTTTTTATTTTAAAAATTAATTATAGTGGAGAACCCATTATAATTACTTTTTTTTAATTTTTATATAAATAAAAAATTCAATTATTTAAATTTTAGAATATATATATATATATATATTGTATTTTTTAGATTTGTATATGTTATAAATATATGTATGTTTATTAATTGTTTTTTATGTTTTTATTTTAAAAAAGTAATTAAAGTGGGTAAATTTTGTTATTTTTTAACTTTTATACAAATTTAAACATCATTTATAAAATTAAAAAGAATTTGTATATATATTGTATGTTTTTAATTTTGTATATATTATACATTTGATTGTTTATTTTTATTTTAAAAAATAATTATTGTAATTACTTTTATTTTTAGGTTTTTATATAAATTTAAATTTTATTGAATAAATTTTGTTAAAATTATATATGTTATTATTTAATATTTACATATATAGTATGTTTTTAAATAATGTATATGTTATATATATATAATGTATTAAATGAGCACTCTTCGTATTGGGTGAAATGAAAACTACAAATATAAATTATTAGAGCATATATGAATAGTCAATTAAAAATACACATTACTTTTTTTTTTGATATAATACATAAATTTTTAAGTAGTCATGTGACTAATAAATTGAATATTTGTAGTTACATAATCTTATAGTCAACACATTGACATATATTTGTGGTTGTGAATTAATATATACAAAAAATTATTTAATAGAATGACTTTAATAGAGTTATTCTTAAAGTGACTAAATCCTTGTTCTCTCTCTGTATAACATAATTTAATATATAAAATGTTGATTATTGAAATGTAATATCCATAATTTGGATAGATTAAGTTACAAATAATGATGATTTATATGAATTTCTTTTAGAAAAAATAGTACATACATTGACAATATAAAAAGTTTTATATTATCAATTAATTAAAAATGACTATGTGATAATTTTGTTTACTTTTATAACAACTATCTTAAAAATCATCTCTAATATGATTTTTATTTAATTGATAACTAGCATTTTAACCCGTGCATTTCATAGGTCAAATCTATTATGTAAATTTTATGATTATAAATAATTATCATAAAAGATTTAATAGTAATTAAATTAATTTAAATTAGATACATTTTAACATTATAAAATATATTAAACAATAAATTAAAATAAATTATAAAAAATAAAAATAAGCTTAAAATATAAATAAAATAGTCCTATTAAAAATTATGTATGGTAAAAAAGTTTATAATATGATATAAAATAACAATTGCACTCAACCTTTTTATTGTAAAAAGAATAATAATTCAACTATTCTTCATCGTTAAGCTAACTCTAATTGGTTTTTAGTATAATTAATATTTTAACTTGTGCATTGCACAAAATAAATATTTATTTTATATAACATAAATTTCTTTTAGGAAAAATAGTACATACATTGACAATATAAAGATTTTATACTATCAACTAATTAAAAATGACTATGTATATGTATCATAATTTTGTGAACTTTTATAACAACTATCTTAAAAGTCATCTCTAATATGATTTTGATTAATTGATAATATAATTTTTTTTCACACGCTCTATGCATAAAAAATTAGGAATATGTTAATCCTCATATTATTTCACAACTAAACATGCACCCCTAGGGACCCAAGGGTCAAACACTTGTTTACCTACAACGACGAATACATTTATTCTTATCCATTCATGCACAATATTTCTTTCCAAGTGTTTAATTATTATTCTTAGTCGAGTTGGGACCCAATCATTGTGCTTCTCTCGCAACCTTTCTCCATCTACGCGTCTTCAGGTAATGCAACGTTTGTGTTTAAGCACGTTACATTCACGAAGATTTACTTCGTTGTTTAGAAATGCTTGTGCATGAGAACTGTTTGAGAAAATGTCCAGCTAGGGACTTGTACGTTGTTTGGATTAGTTTTTCCACTTTTTCAGCTCTTATGCATATTTCCTCAAGGGTTTTAAATTTTACTCCAGTTTCTACCAACCCCTTCATGGATCGTGGATGGGTGATTAAATAGTGTGTTGAAATTGGAAAATATGAAGAAATGGGGCATCGTGAATCGACCCAAACTGTCCTTAATGACTAAAATTAAGTCCACTCCTATTCTTCTTTTTGTTATTAAAATTTATGGAGTATTTCTCTGTGGTTATTGTAATATGCTCCTTTTATCTCTTAATTAGAGAGAGAACTGCATTGATACAGATTGGATATCATCATATGATCATGAGTTTCTTGTCAGCTTATAGAATGCAATGGTGCTTAATAACATATTACAAAATTGTGGATAGTTTTAGCTTAACCATTTTTTTTAAAATACTGTAATTGTATAATTTAATGCTGAAAGAATCTCAGCCTGGAAAATGCACATTAACAAAGTGCTTAACATACACAAATTTTACCTACGTTCTTATAAAATTATTTAAAGCACCAACAAGAATAGAAGAAATTAGAAAAAAAAAAGGGGGGAGCGGGGGAGCAAGAAAAAAGTTTCGTCGATAAATAACTGCCGCATAACCCTGCGTGTATAAAGATATCAAGTCCGTTTCATTTAACGGTGTTCGCTACGTTTGTTAGTTTTGTAACTACTGCTATCAATACCTATTCCGTTAGTATAAAATAAAAAACCACTCATAATGTGTTTTGAAAAGAAAAAGTGAAGTTAAGCTTTTACATGGTGAAAGTACGTTAGTTTGACAGTGTTTTAGTTTTTAGAATAAAATTGAAGTTAATAATAAATATTTTGATAGTGTTTGACAGTACTACTTTCCTGGAGCTCAATCATCAATGGCAATGACAGACAAGCACAACCACAATGATAATAAGGAGCTTCAACCACTCCTTGTGCTTGGTCCTCCATTAGTGTTCCCAATTTTTGAAGCTCAAAACTTGCACAACTACCGTTTCCTCAAAGCTTTTTCCTCACAGCTCCCTCTCCACCAATTCCTCACCAAGCAAAATGTTGACCCTTCATCCATTCAAGTCATACTCTGCAACCCTCACCAGCAGGTCTCTGCAGATGTCATCCGGCTCCTCCCATCACTCTGCATCATTGTGACCACCAGTGCTGGAACCGACCACATAGACTTGGCTGAGTGCAGCTGCCATGGTATTCAGGTTGTCTCTATTGGAGGAGATTAAGCTGAGGATGTTGCTGACATGGCTATGGGGATGTTGATTGATGTGATGTGGAGAATTTCTGCTGCTGATCGACATGTTAGGAAATGGTGTCCTTCTATGCCCTTGAATCTTTCTTTTGGTTCCAAGGTACTGTTCATTCTTATGCTTTATGTGCATGTTCTTTTCATATTATGGTGTATGTATATTGTGCAAATGTTTCTATTCTTCTCTTTCTATTTGGATGAATATTTTCAGTAAAAGGAGTGTTAGCAACACAATTTTTAACACATTTCTTCTAATATATTCTGCTGTTGATAAAAATTTATTAGAAACTACAAGATCTTGAATGGGGATCATTAATAGGGAGTGAGACCTATATAATTTTGTGATTTTTAATAAATTTCAGTTAATAATAAGGAGTATGTTGTTAGCATTTCTTTTTTTTAATAATTTCAACTCAAATCAAGTGCGTGTGTGTGTTTTTGGGGTGGGGGGGGGGGGTGTTGTTTTGTTGATAGAGGACAATCAATACATTTGTTTACCTTGATGGAGTAGTACTTGTTAGAATTGACAAATAAAACATAAAATTCAGGAGGGTGATAACCAGCACTCAGCTTTTTGTTTCAGCTAAAAGGCAAGCGAGTAGGGATTGTTGGATTGGGAAAAATTGGCAGAGAAGTTGCTAAAAGGCTTAAGGTCTTTGGTTGCAGAATTATTTACAATTCAAGGAACCAGAAACCATTTGTCTCTTACTCTTTTTATTCTAATGTTGTTGAGCTTGTTGGTATTAGTGATGTCCTTGTGCTTTGTTGTGCACTAAATGAGCAAACAAGGCACATAGTCAACAGGGAAGTGATATTGGCATTGGGGAAAGAAGGAATTATTGTCAATGTTGGACGTGGTGCTCTAATTGATGAAAAGGAATTGGTGCGGTGTTTGATGGAAGGGGAGATAGGGGGTGCTGGCTTGGATGTGTTTGAGAACGAGCCTAATGTTCCCAAAGAGCTCTTTCCATTGGATAATGTCGTCCTCTCCCCACATGCTGCTTCATTGACTTCACATCGTATATATGATGTATGTGAACGTGTAGCAGAGCATCTAGAGGCATTCTTTTCAAGTAAACTGCCGAGTACTCCTAGTCTTGAATGACTAAATTCAACTTTATCTAATTTAGTGTTTTTCTTTCCTTTACTCCTATAAACTAAATATGTGTTGCCCACTTTTTTTTAGCAAAACCACTTGTTATGAATAGTTATGTGTGTACTTCTTACTAAACATGGAAGTTAGTAGCCAGCAAGATCCTCTAAGCTAAGGTGAAGAAGTCAATGTCCCTTTTTCTTTGGATAACCATATATAACTTAAACATTTGATGTCATCAACTTATGCATTTGAGAGACACTTTCGTCATGCATACCTAATAGTGAAATCTGTGACTTTCAAAGTAAGCTCAATTGATGTGTGAGATACATGTAAAATATATAAGCTTTAGTCCTACTTTTCTTTCCTTAATAAAACTGGTATGTTTTAAGACACCCTTTTGAATTGGTGACCATTTGTCTAACATTTGAGATGCTCACCACCTTTCTTATATTTCAATGTAGACGGCAAAAAAGTGGAAAAGCATTATATCTTGTCAATTTATTCATTACATTGATTAATTTTTTGTGTATATAAGACTTGGCTCTTATTAATGTTATAATATTGCATTGTCTTGTTTTTTATGATTAAAAATTGTAGAAGCAGTTCTTGCCAGCATTTTTATCTCAAAGAAGCTTGAATGTTGAAGAACCTCAAACTTGTCTAGCCAACAAGTCAATGCTAGTCAAGCCAACTTTGCATCCACCTAAAGTCGAAGGCCCAACACCTAACATCTGGGGTAGAGGGAAGCTATCTTGCTTAATCACCTTCCCAAGTTAATGCCAAGGCACTCGTTGCCCGAAATCACAAAAGCCACCACCTTTATAGATTGGTGTAACACATCTTTGAGAGCATTTATTGTCCAGGGCCAAAAAACAAAAGACATTGCATTATCAAGTTGATGTAATTGCAAGCCTTTAGTGGCACTCATTGCTTAGTGTCACTAGACCACCTTATTTTTAGGTTGGTGGCTTTATAAAACAACTTCCCAATAGCAGATCCATGCGAAAGTGCATAAAGCTGTGTTTATGAGTTTACCTCTTGAAATGTGATATCGTTGTCAGCCACATAGTCCAGCAATCACGAGCTGAACCTCTACAGAGTCCACATGATCAAACCCCAAGGGAGGGAAGTGCCAGTTGTGCCTTCAAAAAAATCCCACAACAACTAGGGTTTTCTCACACACACTAAGTGTAGTATGCGGCTAGAGAGGTGTGTCTCTTAAGGCTTCAGGCATTCCCTATATATAGGAGCTCCTTGACACTTTAACCTAGTTGTACTGAGCCCTTACATTAAAAGTTCGGCTCATGAGAAACATGACATACTGTTTCTCATTTGGACTTTTTTTTAAGTGGGCTCATACTTTATAAGCTCAACCTAAATGAAATATTATAGTTATACTTAATATTTCTTTTCTCCTTAATCTACTCTATGCGTATGACCCTTGTAGGTTCTTATTACATTGGCAATAATATTAAATCTTATTTAATATTATAAACAGTGAGCGGTATCTAATAATACATTACTATTGCTCGAGTAATAAGAATGTTTTGTGATTTTACATAACCTTTCCATAACATATGTTCTTATGTAACTTAGTCCCTTAAGGCATAGATCGTGTCATCCTTGTATAGTTCAATTTATTTATTTCTTGATACTCGAGAAGACATTAGAATAAATGAGATCGATATCCCATATCGAATCATTTAGCACGACCATACATAACTGTCTTACTCTATCAAGAGGACCCATAGATATTGCTCCTGTTACAAAGGAAGGACAAATCCCATCTAGATCACTCGCATCCTTCTTCACGATTAGTTCTATGTCCAACAACTAGCTTTATAGTCACCTTATCACAGGCAACCTTTGATGACATTAAAACATGCAACTCCTTATGTAGGAATCGTAGTAACTTCAGGTTTAAGGGTTGTATACAACATAGTCACATTGAGAATGACTCATGACACTTTCATAACTCTTCTATGTAGCGTTCTCATAATGTGTCAATCCAGTATATCATTACACTTAATCATGTACTCATGTGAAGGATTGATATCTCATATCTATGACTTGTGATACGCGGTCATCAGTTCACTCACATACTAATCTCAATGTATAATTGTTGTCTGTATTGACAATAATACTTAACTAGGGATATTTAAGAAAAAAATTATTGTATGGACTTTATCATGTTCCAATACATACATAATAAATGAAATATCTCATATTATTAATAAATGAATAAAACAAGATGTAAATGTAAGTAAACCATAAGGTATTGGCCTTTAGGGCTTACACCAACAACGGGGACATAGGATGTTTGCCTGTAGAGGCTTTTTGGTTGGCTTCTTTTAGTTCGGTTTGGTGGAGGAACTTGTGCTCGATTGAGAATCCTAATCGGGTGCCAACGCTTTGGTTCTCTCAAGGTGTAAAAGAAAAGGTCGGTAATAGGGAATAGGTTCATTTTTGGCACAATATTTGGATTAGCAATGACAACTTGAATCATTATTTTCCTGGCTTGTACAAGTTTTAATCAACAAGGATGTAAGTGGTAGAAAAAGGGGGAGTGGTCTGATAATAATTGATGTTAGGTGTGGAAGTGGAGAATGGATCTTTTTGTGTGGGAATAAGGGTTGTTGGTAGATTTGGTGAATGCCTTGGGACCTTTTTCTTTGTGTAGAGACTCTCCTAATATATGGGTGTGGAAGGTGGATTCGTCTGGTCTCTCTATAGTTAAATTAACTTATACATTTCTACAATCTCAGTTTCTATTAGGGAGTTCTTACCCTTCTCATACGATTATTTTTAAACTTTGGAAGAGTTTTGCCCTTCCCAAAGTGCTTGCATTTTTTTGGTAGGTTATTTTAGATAGTTTGCCAACTCGAGTTAACTTGTGCAAAAGAGGAGTTTTGTCTCAATTGCAAGGCATACCTTGTGTGTTGTTTTTCTCCTCTAAGGAAGATAACCACTTATTTCTATCTTGCCACGTGATAACCTAGTTATGGTATGCAGTTTATGCATGGCTTGGGTGTTTTGGGACGTTGCCTAATGAAATTTCTAATCATTATATCTAGTTTAGCTCTCTTATAAGAAGGAAAAAGTTGCATCCAGCTCGACATCTTTTTATGGTCTATTTGGATCATGTGTAACATTATTGTGTTTCAAGAAATTCCTTTTGACTTCAATGGTGTTTTGGATTTAATAAAAGTTAGATTATGGACATGGTTTAAGGCCAAGATAGGAAATGTTCTATGTACTTTTTTTGATTGGTATAATGATCTTGTAGCTTGTCTTTATTTATCTCTCTAACTTGGCCTTGTTAAACTAATGTACTCAAGTTAAAGTACCCTTTGTACTCTGTTCTTAGTAAAGTTTTGCTTATTAAAAAAAAAAAAACCAATTTAGAAGACAATTGTTTTAGAATGGGCTCAGTCCAACTGCATCAGACCAGCTCAACATCCAAGCATGCAGAGGATGCCTCCCAGAGTATCTAAACACGTGAATAATAATCATTAAACTGCATAATGATTGGCTAAAATTTTTCCTAATATTTCAAAAACAATCATTAACATTTATAATTGCACTTATTGCTAGATGATTGGTCAACAAAGCTATCTAAACCTCATACTCAACGTTATGAGGTATCCATTCCCTTTGATTATTCGCATGTGGACTCTGCATCTTAGTTGAGTTTCGGAATTTTTATAAGTAAACTCTCCACTATTGCCGACATCAAAGAGATATCAACAATCACCATTAAAAACCATCCTTCTAATCCTCCCATTAGATTTAGTCACTGTAAAAGATGAGATCATTCCCTCAAAGTTCGAGAAAAACAATTTATAATGTTCAGAAGAATTTCACTTAATATAACCGATCTACCACTGTTAAGGAGGAAACCTTAGCCAGTTGATCCAGAAAGACTTTAGCGTAATATATCAAGTTCAAACTGTAAGACATAAATCCAAAAATGATTTTATCCATGTATCTCTAATAAAATAAGCTTGAAATGAATCAATAACGTGTACTATGTTTTGGGGAACAATGGTATATATACTTTAAATAATTTTGAGCTTATCTCTTATCATTTATATTTCCCCCTTCTTGTTAGACATGTTGAGTTAGGATGGCTCGTCGTTTCTACTGTGCTTTTGTTTAAGCCTTGAGTTAAAAAATCCTATGTGATTCATTGTGGCATTAATATATGAGATTAATTTAAAGAATAGAATTAGACAGTAATCCAATATTTATTTTTGATGTGACAGTAAGTAATTCAATGAAATTAGAGTTCCATGAAGTGGAATAATGATCCATAGGATAACCATTATTATATAATTATGAAAGGTGACAAGATTAAGTTACAAATAATGATGATTTATATGAATTTCTCTTAGGAAAAATAGTACATACATTGACAATATAAAGAGTTTTATACTATCAACTAATTAAAAATGACTATGTATATATACGATAATTTTATCGACTTTTATAATAATTATCTTAAAAATCATCTCTAATATGATTTTTGATTAATTGATAATATAAAATTTTTTTACACTCTCTACGCATAGAAAATTAAGAATATGTCAATCCTCATATTATTTCATAACTATACACGCGCCCCTAGGGACCACGACCTACAACCACGAATACGTTTATTTTTATTCATTCATTCACAATATTTCTTTCCCAAATATAAAAAAAAAAAAAAAAACTTTCCCGAGTGTTTATTTATTATTCTTAGTCGAGTTGGGAATGCTGTGGTGCCAAAGTCAAACTCAATCATTCTGCTTCTCTCGCAACCTTTCTCCATCTACGCCCCTCTCTGTTAAGCGTCTTCAGGTAACGCAACGTTTGTGTTTAAGCACGTTACATTCGCGAAGATTTACTTCGTTGTTTGGAAATGCTTGTGCGTGGGAACTGTTTGAGAAAATGTCCAGCTAGAAACTTGTGCATTGTTTGGATTAATTTTTCCACTTTTTCAGCTCTCATGCGTATTTCCTCAAGGGTTTTAAATTTTATTCCAGTTTCTACCTACCCCTTCATGGATCGTGGATGGGTGGTTAAATAGTGTGTTGAAATTGGAAAATATGAAGAAATGGGGCATCGTGAATCGACCCAAACTGTCCTTAATGACTAAAATTAAGTCCACTTCTATTCTTCTTTTTGTTATTAAAATTTATGGAGTATTTCTCTGTGGTTATTGTAATATGCTCCTTTTATCTCTTAATTAGAGAAAGAACTGCATTGATACAGATTGGATATCATCATATGATCATGAGTTTCTTGTCAGCTTATAGAATGCAATGGTGCTTAATAACATATTACAAAATTGTGGATAGTTTTAGCTTGACCATTTTTTTTAAAATACTGTAATTGTATAATTTAATGCTGAAAGAATCTCAGCCTGGAAAATGCACATTAACAAAGTGCTTAACATACACAAATTTTACCTACGTTCTAATAAAATTATTTAAAGCACCAACAAGAATCGAAGAAATTAGAAAAAAAAAGGGGGAGTCGGGGAGCAAGAAAAAAGTTTCATCGATAAATAACTGCCGCATAACCCTGCATGTATAAAGATATCAAGTCCGTTTCATTTAACGGTGTTTGCTACTTTTGTTAGTTTTGTAAACACTGCTATCAATAACTATTGCGTTAGTATAAAATAGAAAACCCCTCCTAATGTGTTTTGAAAAGAAAAAGTGAAGTTAAGCTTTTACATGGTGAAAATACGTTAGTTTGACAGTGTTTTGTTTTTAGAATAAAATTGAAGTTAATAATAAATATTTTGATAGTGTTTGACAGTACTACTTTCCTGGAGCTCAATCATCAATGGCAATGACAGACAAGCACAACCACAATGATAATAAGGAGCTTCAACCACTCCTTGTGCTTGGTCCTCCATTAGTGTTCCCAATTTTTGAAGCTCAAAACTTTCACAACTACCGTTTCCTCAAAGCTTTTTCCTCACAGCTCCCTCTCCACCAATTCCTCACCAAGCAAAATGTTGACCCTTCATCCATTCAAGTCATACTCTGCAACCCTCACCAGCAGGTCTCTGCAGATGTCATCCGGCTCCTCCCATCACTCTGCATCATTGTGACCACCAGTGCTGGAACCGACCACATAGACTTGGCTGAGTGCAGCTGCCATGGTATTCAGGTTGTCTCTATTGGAGGAGATCAAGCTGAGGATGTTGCTGACATGGCTATGGGGTTGTTGATTGATCTGATGTGGAAAATTTCTGCTGCTGATCGACATGTTAGGAAATGGGGTCCTTCTATGCCCTTGAATTTTTCTTTTGGTTCCAAGGTACTATTCATTCTTCTGCTTTATGTGCATGTTCTTTTATATTATGGTGTATGTATATTGTGCAAATGTTTCTATTCTTCTATTTCTATTTGGATGAAGATTTTCAATAAGAGAAGTGTTAGCAACACATTATTTAACACATTTCTTCTAATATACTCTGCTGTTGGTAAAAATTTATTAGAAACTACAAGATCTTGAATGGGGGATCATTAAATAGGGAGTGAAACCTATGCAATTTTGTGATTCTTAATAAATTTTAGTTAATAGTAAAGAGTATGTTGTTAGCATTTCTTTTTATTTTTAAAGAGGACAATCAATACATTTGTTTACCTTATATGGCAGTAGTACTCGTTAGAATTGACAAATAAAACAAGAATTCGGGAGGATGATAACCAGCACTCAGCTTTGTGTTTCAGCTAAAAGGCAAGCAAGTAGGGATTGTTGGATTGGGAAAAATTGGCAGAGAAGTTGCTAAAAGGCTTGAGGTCTTTGGTTGCAGAATTATGTACAATTCAAGGAACCAGAAGCCATTTGTCTCTTACCCTTTTTATTCTAATGTTGTTGAGCTTGCTGGTATTAGTGATGTCCTTGTGCTTTGTTGCGCACTAAATGAGCAAACAAGGCACATAATCAACAGGGAAGTGATGTTGGCATTGGGGAAAGATGGAATTATTGTCAATGTTGGACGTGGAGCTCTAATTGATGAAAAGGAATTGGTGCGGTGTTTGATGGAAGGGGAGATAGGGGGTGCTGGCTTGGATGTGTTTGAGAACGAGCCTAACGTTCCCAAAGAGCTCATTCCATTGGATAATGTCGTCCTATCCCCACATGCTGCTTCATTGACTTCAGATGGTTTCACCGAAATATGTGAGCTTGCAGCAGAGGCTGTAGAAGTGTTCTTTTCAAGTAAACTGCTGAATACTCCAGTCTTGGATGACTAAATTCAACTTTATCTAATTTAGTGTTTTTCTTTCCATTACTCCTATAAACTAAATATGTGTTGCCCACTTTTTTTTGGCAAAACCACTTGTTATGAATAGTTATGTGTGTACTTTATACTAAACATGGAAATTAGCAGCCAGCAAGATCCTCTAAGCTAAGGTGAAGAAGTCAATGTCCCTTTTTCTTTTGATAACCATATATAACTTAATCATCTGATGTCATCAACTTATGCATTTAAGAGACACTTTCGTCATGCATACCTAATAGTGAAATCTGTGACTTTCAAACTAAGCTCAATTGATGTGTGAAATACATGCAAGCTATATGAGTTGTTGTCCTACTTTTCTTTCCTTAATCAAACTGGTATGTTTTAAGACGCCCTCTTGAATTGGTGACCGTTTGTCTAACATTTAAGACGCTCACCACCTTTCCCATATTTCAATGTAGACCACAAATAAGTGGAAAAACATTATATCTTGTCAATTTATTCATTACATTGATTAATTTTTTGTGTATATAAGACTTGGCTCTTATTAATGTTACAATATTGCATTGTCTTGTTTTCTATGATTAAAAATTGTAGAAGCAGTTCTTGTTTAATCTCAAAGAAGCTTGAACGTTGAAGAACCTCAAACTTGTCTAGCCAACAAGTCAATGCTAGTCAAGAGACTTCACATCCACCTAAAGTCGAAGGCCCAACATTGAACTTTTAGGGTAAAGGAAGCTATCTTGGCTTAATCACCTTCCCAAGTTAATGCTAAGGCACTTGTTGCTCGAAATCACAAAAGCCACCACCTTTACAGGTTGGTGTAACACCACATCTTTGTCTAAGGCAAAAAAAAAAAAGGCATTGCATTATCAAGTTAATGTAATTGCAAGCCTTTAGTGGCACTCATTGCTTAGTGTCACTAGACCACCTCATTTTTAGGTTGGTGGCTTTACAAGAATACTTTCTTTTTAGGATGATGGGTTCACAAGACCACATCCTTTTCAAGCTAGTGGGAACAATATCCTTTCTTGCTTTGTGGGTTCACAAGTCTACAATTTGTTGTCCAAATTTGTAGGAGTAGATGCCTACCTTTTCAACTCGGTCCAATCGTATATCTTTAAGTTTATACTAGTTGTCCACCTCATTAGAGCATATGGCACTTAATGACAACACTTAGATTTGAAGTATACAAGATACTAAGATCAAGAGGCCAAGGAAACTTGATGCTTGTGAGAACTAGTAAAGGCATTCACTCCTTACTTTAAGTTTGACACACAACACATCGACTTTGTCATTCAAGCAACTTAAAGTACATATTAGACAACAAGAAACTAAAAAGGTAAAATGTTAATGTTTTTTCATTCAATACTAAATGTCAAATATACATTTGAAAGATTAACATCCTGATCTATATAAGAAATAAAAAAGAAAAAAAAATACCAGGTGTGTCGACATCCCAACATTTCAAGTTTTCCTTGAGTTGTTAGGACCATGATTAGAAATAGGGGCAAGTCACTGCTGGGGATAGCCCAACACAAGCAAGCCCTAAGATGCATGTTAACATCTGCGCACAATAAGCCTCTTATTTCAACTTAGCCTTGATGTACATCAAACAATACATGAACATCTATAAGTTGGCTCCTCATGCTAAAATAAGTTAGCATTTTAAGGGCCTTAGTTATAAAGTTTATGAAATGACAATTGGCAACGTGGAAAAGGAAGAAACTATCTTTAGGTGGTCACATTGTGTTAGTAAATTTTGTTTTATCTAGCCTACCTCTACACTATCTTTCATTCTTTAAAATCCCAAAGTAGGTTCTAAATATATTAAAAGGGCGACAAATAACTTTTCTGTGGTTTAGTGGAGATGACTCTTATAAAACTGCATGGATTAGTTAGGACAAAATTTGTCATCCAAAATCTTTTGGTGGTCTAGGGGGTAAAGGACTTAGAATTCTTTAACCTGAGTTTATTAGCTAAATGGTGGTGGCAATTTCGTGTAGATTTTGATACTATTTGGCATCCATTCTAGCTAATAATTAAGTATGGGTGTTAGGAAACGCAGACCAAAATAACTATGGTAGAAAAATTCCCAATAGCAGATCCATGCGAAAGTGCATAAAGTTGCATTTATGAGTTTCCCTCTTAGAGTGTAATACCATGTCAGCCACATAGTCCAGCAATCACGAGACGAACCTCTACTGAGTCTACATGAGCAAATTCCTTTTTCGTCTCAGGACCGAGGAAGGGAGGGCAGTGCTAGCTGCACCTTTAGAAAAATCCCACGATGACTAGGGTTTTCTCATGCACACTAAGTTTAGTATGCAACTAGAGAGGTGTGTCTCTCAAGGCTTCAAGCGCTACCTATATATAGGAGCTCCTTAACACTTTAACCGAGTCTTTACATTAAGAGTCCAGTCCATGAGAAACATGATGTACTATTTCTCATTATTTGGATTTTCTTTTAAGTGGGCTCATACTTTACAAGCCCAACCCAAAAAAAATATTATAGCCATACTTAATATTTCTTTTCTCCTTTAATTTGCTCTATGCGTGTGACCCTTATAGGTTCTTATTACATTGACAATAATATTAAATCTTATTTAATATTATAAACAGTGAGCGATATCTAGCAATACATCATTATTACTCAAGTAATAAGAATGTTTTGTGTTTCTACATAATCTTTCCATAACATATGTTCTCATGTAACTTAGTTCCTTTTTCCAAAATCATAATTGAACATAAGGCATAGATTGTGTCATCCATGTATACTTCAATCTATTTATTCCTTGATAAACTCGAGAAGACATTAGAATAAATAAGATCAATATCACATATCGACTCATTTAGCACGACCATGCATAATTGTCTTACTCTATCAAGAGAGCTCATAGATATTGCTCCTGTTACGAAGGAAGGACAAATCCTATCAATACCACTCACATCCTTCTTCACGATTAGTTCTATGTCCAACAACCAGCTTTATAGTCACCTTATCACAGACAACGTTTGATGGCATTAAAACATACAACTCCTCATGTAGGAATCGTAGTAACTTCAGGTCTAAGACTGTATACACCATAGTCACATTGAGAATTGCTCATGACACTTTCATAACTCTTCTATGTAGCATTCTTATAGTGGGTCAATCCAATACATCATTACACTTAATCATGTACTCATGTGAAGGATTGATATCTCATATCCATGACTTGATATACACGGTCATCAGTTTACTCACATATTAATCTCAATGTATAATTGTTGTCTGTATTGACAATAATACTCAACTAAGGATATTTAAGAAAAAAATTATTCTATGGACTTTATCATGTTCCAATACATACATTATAAATGAAATATCTCATATTATTAATAAATGAATAAAACCATATGTAAATGTAAACCATAAGGTATTGGCCTTTATGGCTTACACCAACAACGGGGACATAGGATGTTTGCCTGTAGAGGCTTCTTGGTCGGCTTCTTCTAGCTCAGTTTGGTGGAGGAACCTGTGCTCGATTGAGAATACTAATTGGGTGCCAACGCTTTGGTTCTCTCAAGGTGTAAAAGAAAAGGTCGGTAATAGGGAATAGGTTCATTTTTGGCACAATATTTGGATTAGCAATGACAACTTGAAAAATTCTTTTCCTCGGCTTGTACAAGTTTTAATCAACAAGGATGCAAGTGGTAGAAAAGGGGGAGTGGTCTGATAATAATTGATGTTAGGTGTGGAAGTGGAGAATGGATCTTTTTGTGTGGGAAGAAGGGTTGTTGGTAGATTTGGTGAATGCCCTAGGACCTTTTTCTTTGTGTAGACTCTCCTAATATATAGGTGTGGAAGGAGGAATTGTTTGGTCGCTTTATAGTTAAATTAACTTATACATTTGTACAATCTCAGTTTCTATTAGGGAGTTCTCACCCTTCTCATTCGATTATTTTTTAAACTTTGGAAGAGTTTTGCCCTTCCCAAAGTGCTTGCATTTTCTTGGCAAGTTAATAGTTTGTCATCCTGAGTTAACTTGTGCAAAAGAGGAGTTTTGTCTCAATTGCAAGGCATATCCTGTGTGTTGTTTTTCTCCTCTAAGGAAGATAATCACTTATTTCTATCTTGCTATGTGATAACCTAGTTATGGTATGCAATTTATGCATGGCTTCAGTGTTTTGGGATATTGCCTAATGAAATTTCTAATCATTATATCCAGTTTAGCTCTATTATAAGAAGGAAAAAGTTGCATCCAGCTTGTACATCTTTTTATAGTCTATTTGGATCATGTGTAACAATAGTGTTTCAAGAAATTCCTTTTGACTTCAATGGTGTTTTGGATTTAATAAAAATTAGCTCATGGACATGGTTTAAGGCCAAGATAGGAAATGCTCCATGTACTTTTTTTGATTGGTGTAATGATCTTGTAGCTTGTCTTTATTTATCTCTCTAACTTGGCCTTGTTAAACTAATGTACTTGAGTTAAAGTACCCCTTGTACTTTCTTTTTAATTAAGTTTTGCTTATTAAAAGAAAAAACTACCAATTTAGAAGACTTTTAGATTGGGCTCAGTCCAACTTCATTAAGCCAGCTCAACATCCAAGCATGCAGAGGATGCCTCCCAGAGTATCTAACACGTGAATAATAATCATTAAACTGCATAATGATTGGCTAAAATTTTTCCTAACATTTCAAAAGCAATCATTAACATTTATAATTGCACTTATCGCTAAATGATTGATCAACAAAGCTATCTAAACCTCATACTCAACGTTATGAGGTACCATTCCCTTTGATTATTCACGTATGGACTCTGCATCTTAGTTGAGCTTCAGAGTTTTTATAAATAAACTCTCCACTATTGCCGACATCAAAGAGATCTCAACAATCACCATTAAAAACGATCCTTCTAGTCCTCCCATTAAATTTAGTCACTACAAAAGATGAGATCATTCCCTCAAGGTTCGAGAAAAACAATTTATAATATGCAGATTAACCGATTCTACCACTGTTAAGGATGAAACCTTAGCCAGTTGATCTAGAAAGACTTTAGCGTAATATATCAAGTTCAAACTGTAAGATGTAAATCCATAAATGATTTTACCCATATATCTCTAATAAAATAAGCATGAAATGAATCAATAACGTGCACTATGTTTTGGGGAACAATTATATATATACTTTAAATAATTTTGAACTTATCTCTAATCATTTATATTTCCCCCTTCTTGTTAGACATGTTGAGTTAGGATGGCTCGTCGTTTCTACTGTGCTTTTGTTTAAGCCTTGAGTTAAACAAACCTGTGTGATTCATTGTGTACTCAGGTATAACAGCCCGTACAGCATTAATATATAAGATTAATTTAAAGAATAGAATTAGACAGTAATCCAATATTTATTTTTGATGTGACAGTAATTCAATAAAATTAGAGTTCCATCAAGTGGAATAATGATCAACAGGATAACCATTATTATATAATTATGAAAGGTGACAAGATTAGTCATAATTAATTGCAATTTTTACAAATTAAATAACGGTATATTTCCTTTCGTAAGTTTTGGTATTATATATCTCTAATACTTGGAACGTTAAGATATATATATATATATATTATAACAATTATAGCAGATGGATGATTCTTGAGTCATAAACAACTCCATCGGTGTTCTTGCATTGCTAGAAACAAAAGTTTGCTAAGATTAATGACTTACTCGCATGCAGTGTCCAACTCGTTATTAAAGTGACATTTTGTCGTGTTAGATATAAAAGCAACCATTGAGTCCAAATTAGTCCAACCCCAGTCGGTGAGCTTTGAAGTTGGGTGCAACGATTCTAGCTTAAGATATTCTTCTTACTGTGCGGTCCTTATCGGGTGGGAAATAATTCATTAATTAATTACATCCTACCATGTTAGAGTATTTTGAAATCGCATTAATTTTGATTTGGAAGTTGAACTTGAAACAGGTATGATATACATGAGTTGATTTGGCAGTTTTGAAAGAAAAAAAAAATCAAACTAACTAAAATCACTTTATTTGGTTTAATTTGATTTTAAATAAATCAAGAAATTCAAACTAAATTAATTCAATGAAAATGAATTAGTTCATTTAGGTTATTGGATTGACAAAAACATATATATATATATATATATATATATATATATATATATATATATATAATCTTGATTAAAAATATAAAAAAATCATTAATATCATAAAAAATATTTAAACTTATCATAAAAAAATTAATAAAAGACTCTTAATTTTAGAACTACTACTACTACTATTTCGACCCAGTTAGACCACCGCTACATTTTCAATAATTGGAGCATATATTTCTTCTTTATTTTTTTTTGTTGAATGGAGCATATATTTCTATTACTACAAAACAAATTTCAGACAACATCAATTAATATATATATTTTTATTTTGTAGTATATGGTCATAATTGATCTTATCTACGAGGTATAGGAACCTTTAGGTAATTAATCGCTCACTTCAATTAGTATTGCGTGTAGGGAAAAACAAAAGAAAAAACAATAATAACAACATGAATAAATCAACAGACATAATTAACTTTTTTTGGCACCAACGAACGATTAATTTACATGTCATAAAGTGTGAGTGTGTGTGTGTATGTACTAGTTCCGTTTAACTATTTGGACCCATACAGTACTTGTATGAAATTATGTAACGAGTGGAATATTCTTTGAAGTAAAATAAAATATAAACAATCATAAAACATGAGTTAGAATATGATTAGAAAAAATGTGAACATTATACAATACTTATGGATAATTTATACAAAAAATTAATTCCAATCGAGTTTGGAAAATCGAAAATTTTCATTATGTTGCGAATCAATATCACCAGAGGTGCACAACAAGCATACACACACATCTGCAGGATTGGTTTGGATTGATTGGAGGTGATTTCTCTAGCACCTTGTTTGTTACAGGTGAAGTGGAAGGGAAGACGAGTGAAGTTTGTTCGTTTGCTAGGAATGAAGTAGGAAGGAAATGTTAAAAATTTTGGTGGGTCCCACACCATTTTTAATTGCCTCACACATGCAAGAAGTGGGGCAAGTATCTATTATACACCTAGTTTTTTTTTTCTTTCACTTCTCGCTAGTTTTTTTTTCTTTCATTTCTTGCTAAACTCTCATGTTACTCATTTTGCTGGTGAATATCCTTCTTTCTTGCACTGTGATGCTCGTCGTTCTAGCTCTCGTGCGCCTCGATGTTGCACTGCTCGTGGTTCGTTTTTATTGTTGTTGGTCTCTTTCGAGCTCAAGACAGTGTAAAATTCAATTAAGACAAACACATAATCAAATATATGTGTTTCACATATTCGATTATGTGTTTTGAATGGATTATTTGTTATTCGATTATTAGAATAAAAAAATTATATAAATAATTATTATAAAAAAGTTGATATATATATATATATATATATATATATATATATACATATACATATGTATGTATAGAGGACGTATCAAATGAGAGAGTCTCTTTTATATGAGAGTGAGAAGAATGAATATTAACCATTAAATCTTATCATGGATGGTCAAGATTAAAACATATAAAGTCATGTGAGTTTTTTAAAAAGTCACATGATCTTTTAAGTGGTCACATAACTTTAAATCATGACCATTTATGTATGGTTGTACGGTCCAGATTTACTCCCCTCACTCTCATATAAAGATGACCCTCTCACTAGATATGTTCCATATATATATATATATATATATATATATATATATATATATATATATATAGGGGTCATATCTAGTGAGAGGGCCATTTTGATATGAGTGCGCGATGAGTAAATTTGGGTCATATAACCATACATAGATGGTCAGGATTTAATATCATGTAACCACTTAAAAAAGTCATGTGACTTTTTAAAAATCTCATATGACTTGTGTGTTTTAATTTTGACCATTCATGAAAAGATCTAATGGTCCAGCTTTATTCCTCTCACTAGATATGTTCATATATATATATATATATATATATATGGAATAATATGTTTCATATATATGTAATATTGCTCAACCTAAGCAATATAATCAATTATGAATACACATAATCGATTATATTGCTAGTCATATATTCGATTATGGCATGCAATATAATTGATTATGTGTATACATAATCATTATATTACATTTTTTTTAATAACACTGTTAAAAATATAAAAAAGAAAAAGAGTATAAATGTCTTTTTATTTTTTATTTAATCTAAAAAAAATTCAAAAAGTATATTTTCACTTTATCTTCCTTCTAATTCTCTCCAACCAAACATCCTCTATTTCTATTATATTTTTTATTTATTTCCTTCTCTTCTTTTCTAACTACTTCTTTCTCTATTTCTTTCTTCTTTATCAAATACAATGTAATTGATTGCAATAAGCAGGTACATTTTTTGTCCCCAACATTCAAGTTTGCTAAAGGGAAGAAAATATTGGGAATTGATTTAATTTTTCATTTGGACCATCTGATTGGACTGAGATTAGTTTTAAAGGTATTATATCTTGATAAGGTATTAGCTAATCAAAGTTAAAGCTTAGAGTGGATCACATCGTCAAAAGTGTAACTGCATGTTTTCATGATTTATTAATGAGTGGTTTCTTAGGTAACGTTTGGTGAGTGGATGGGTCAGAACAGAACACTCTATTTTCTGTTTTGTTATCTTTGGTTCTACTCTTTGCTAGTGATAATAAAATATATCGCTTTTGAGCTAAGCTTATATATATATTTATTTTTTTATTTTTTTTATTTTTTATTTTCTTAAAACACATCAAACATAGAATATGACTCATGTTCTGTTCCGTCTAGTTGTAATATGTTTGCTTACCTTAATCTTCTTTTCTGTTTGAAATTATGCAGAAAAAAAAATCATAATTTGATGTTAATTTACTTTCGGTGAAGTTAAACCTTTATGTTCTATATATATTGGTTAGAGTACCTTGATCTTTTAATCCTCATAAAAATAGAAAAACATACACAGACAGACGAAAATATTAATAACTGGTATTAGCTTTGTTTAGTAAAAACTATACTTTAGATCCTAGCATACTTTATTTTTCTACCGGTTTCTTTAAAAGGAAATTCGATTGAATATTGTTTTAAAATTTGAATTCAAACTAATTAAAATAAAATTATGAAGTCCCCAAAAGAAGTTGATAGCTACGTCAATACATCACTGGTTAAATTGCTTGCATGCCTTTCGAGCACTATCCGTCAATTGGCTGTATATGTTTTGGACCATGTTGAGTACTCAAATTAATAGTTAATTGGAGATTTCGAATAAAAAATCTCATAATTCTGATGACACAAAATGCAACGCAATTTATTATTAATTAAAAGTTCTACATTCATGCATAAGACATAATTACAAGAAAGTTCAAGACAACTAATAATGCATTAGTAGTGACAACATCGAATAACTTCATTACACAAATCAACTCTTTATTCCGACGAATATGGCCTCGGTTCTTCCATTTCCACAAATAGGATTCTCCCAACACTAACACCACAGCCAATTACGGAGTAGCCCTTCTTTTTTTTTATGTTTCTGTTATCTTTTTCTCCACAGTCGACCCACCAAAAGCACCCTCTTTCACTTTATATGATGTCATCTTCCTCACTCAAACAGATAGAAGTTAAAGTTCAGTTTATAGTTTTGATGGCCACGGAACAGGTGTGGGGGCACCCCTGCTTAGTTGTTTTTCTCTTGTAGCCACCTCGAGAAAGCATCAAGAGTTTTCATGTCAGCCCTGTAATGTTTCTGTGTAAATTCAAGAAGACTTGGCCATGAGAATTCAGGATACATTCTTGGATTCTTGATGCTAATTAGATCTTTTGGAGGGGTAACCACTTTGTCTCTATTTGGACATAGGAAGAAAGCAAGTGATTTTCTCACAATTTTGTTGTTTACAACTGCTCTATGCAAGCAACTCTTGAAAATCCCATTTGATAGAGCCTGAAAGATAAATCACAACATATTATTATCATATTTTAACTTCGACAAAACTCAAATGTAATCCCATAAGTGTTTTGGGTGTTGTTTTCAAATCAAAATTAGAGTTTTACATCGGTAATTTATGTTAATCTTTAATGCAACAAACTTTTATAATGCAAATTACTGAAGTAAAATTTCAATTTTGATTAGAAAATAACACAAAACACACTTACACAATTACATGTAAGTTTTGTCCTTTCAAGTTTCAACTTTAGCTCCAAAGCTTAAGAACGGATACATGATATAACTAAGTAAATTCACCTTAATTAGCCAACTTAGTAATTGATATAGATACATTGTTCTAATTATTTTCACTATTTCAAGGACATTATGGACCTACATGACATATCAATTATTAATTGAGTGTCTATTATCATCCAAAAAGCAACTTGTCAACCTTGTAATTATATGATCCTTACCATAAATGTGTCGCCAATGTTGACAACGAACGCATCTTCTTTTGGAGCAACGGAGTACCATCTTCCATCAACAAAGACTTGGAGACCCTCGACTTGATCTTGGTGGAGAATGGTTAGGGATGTAGGGTCACAATGAGGCCCAGTTCCTAAAGCTAACTCGGGTTTTTGGCATGGTGGGTAGTAATTCAACCTCATAACCGACTCATTTCCTTCGTAGAAATCTCTGAAACATTCCCTGCCAACTCCTAGGCTCATCCCCAGAAGCTCCATGATCCCAAGAGAGAGATTGCTCATGGCTTCACAGTATTCTTGGAACACACTCCTGTAGCAAATGGAAACATATAAAGCACTTCTTAAAAAAATAAAAAAATAAAAAGAAGAAGAAGAAGAAGAAGAAAAAGCAGCCAGGAGGGGAACATTTATCTACTGTTGTGAATCTCTATATATATGTGTGTGTGTGTGTTTGATGTGTGCGTGAGTGTGCATGTGTGTAGAGTCTAAGTGAAAGAAGAGAAAAAAGGACAAAAGGAAAAGCATTAGATATGTGGTTAAGCTAACTCTGTAAAAAAAGTTTTTTAACAAAAATGATTTTACCTTATGTGTGTAAAATGCTTTTCATAAGATTTATCACTGGCTTACCTTTCATATATTTGTTAAAAACAGAAAAAGCTTTTGTCTGTAAAATAAACAAATTTATTTCTGAAGAAGGAGAAATCGCTTTTGAGTTGCCGAAAGTTAATTAATAACAATAAAACATAAAGTTTATTATCTTTTAGAGGTTAGAAACTGTTGTAGTGAGTATGAAAGAAAACTGCATTCTATATATGTCTTACCCAAATTGCCTGAAATCTTCCCCCATGACATTTACAAAATAGTCCTCCACAGTTTTGCTGGATTTATCTGGAGAGTAATGGAAAGAAAGTGTTTCCTTCCAAGGAAGTTTGGAGGAGAACCTTCCTATGAAGCTGTTGGCATAGCCACAATGTTCTCCAACCTTTCTCTGAGCCTTCTGCTTCTCTGACAGTTGCATGCAGAAGAAGTCATCTATGAGCTTATGAGCTTGAGCTATGAGGTTACTCTCTACCCCATGGTTGACAACAAGAAAGAAGCCATGCTTCTTGCATGCCTCATTCACTTGTGCACAAACAGTTGACACAGCTTGTGGATCTCCTGAGAGAAACCCCTTCAAGTCAATGGGTGGGATTTGGAGTTCTGGTGGTGTTAGGCATGGTTTCTCATGATCAGGCCATATGAACTGGGAGGGTATGTTGGATTGGTTTGGCATGAAAGATCCATCAAAGCTTAGTTTCTGTCCTTCCATCTCATTTTCTATGGTGTTTTGAGGTGCAAGTAGCATTGATGGATGGGGGACTAGCATGTTTAATTTGAAGTGCACAAAACAACTAGAGTGTATTTGATGGATTCTATTTTTTTTTTTTATATATATATGTTAAGAGTTGGAGGTTGGAACTTTGAAGAGTGATATGGTGGTTGGAGCTGTGGAGAGAGAAGGAGAGATCAAAAGAGTGTCAATGAATGGGAAAGAAAGACAAGGGAAGAGGTTAATAAAGGTGGTGAAATAGAGTATAGAGAAAGGCCAAGAGGATTCATTGGGGAAGTCGGGGAACAGATATGAGAGAATCTTACAAGATTGTTTTGCTAGATTGCTATCTCTATCACTCTTCTTGTTTGAAATGTGTCTGTTATATATAGGTAGATCATACGTGCCACTATTCACATCATACAAGTGGTTTACACTCAAACATATTCTCCTTAAATAAGAAAAAAAATTCTATGGTATTCTTGAAAATTGGACATGGATCCTTTGGGGCTGATTTCTCTACAGCTTTCCTATCTCTAATTTTTTTCTTTTCTTTTTTATCATCTTTCTTCATTTGTTTATTTTCTCTACCTTTTTCCCTTGTTTTTCTGTGCTACAAAGGGCAGTGCAGCAGTAGAGGGTCTATTTTCAAATTAAAGAATTTTAGTATTGTTATTAATAAATTCTCTCTCTCTCTTCTTTTGGTCTGAACTCATTCAACTATTGACCCAATAATTATATCAAAATCTTTAGATTTTTCTAAATAACATAACAATTCTTAATAAGAAAAAGTATATTATTCTTGTTAAAATAATTTTTATAATTTATTTTTCTTTATCACATTAATAATTTGTTTTTACTTTTTTTTTCCTCTCTTTCTATCTTTCTCTTAGATGTAGAAATAGTTGTATATATAGGAAAAGACTTTCTCAATATATAAGAAAAATTGCTTTTCTTTTTAAATTACCAGCATATTCCAGTATAAATAATTATGCATTAAGAATTTATGAAGAATAAAGAAAAGTCGTGTGAAAGTGTAGGCAGAATGTAAATAATTAACTTCCCTGATTCTATTCAACGTATAGTAGCAGTAATAATTATAATAACAATAATTAATATTCCTGCTCGTATATATATAAGATGCATAAAAGTACTCCGAGAAAAACCAATGATCCAGCAAAAGACACGCAAATTTTAAAAAATGATAAAATATAAATGAAGTAAAGGGAATATGATGCAAAATTTAAAATTAGCAAGGAAAACCTTTAGAAAGGAAGATCTCACCTGGAGTACGGGTACCAAATTAACACCTAGGATCTGATGGGATCCGTTTGCACGTGAAAATATCTATGCATATTCAAAAAAATAAAGATAAAATTTATCGCAAGTGGAATTAATATGATACACAGAAATAGCTAGCTTTGATGGTATAGGCAATGCATAAAACTGAATCTCCGATTAAGAATCATGTCCTTGGACGTGCCTAATTAATTAACCTACTCATGCTCTGCTTCGCTATGCTTCTGCATTAGTACAAGAATTATTTTAATATTTTTGAGAAAATAAATATTCAATTTTTTTTCATATTTAATAAAAGAGAACAAAAATATTTTTTAAGTATAAAAATTCTAGAAAATGTTTATTTGTAAATAAAAGTTAATTAAAAATTAATTTATTTTTACCTATGTAGATGGAAATAACTTGTCTGAAAAAATTGATTATAAAGTTACTAAATTACTTTTCTATTGTTAATTCTGCTATCATAATTGTCACCACCACATGATTTTATCATCTTTGCCATCTCCACAATTGTTACTGTTATCACTAATGTTACTAGTACTACTATCACCGCAATTGCCATTGCCTTTGCTGCTATGTTCTTGAAAAATTATTTAATCAGTATTTTTATTTTATTTTAATTACGGGTATTTTAAAAAGTAAATTATATTCTTAGAAATATTTAATTTGAATCAAAATTGAAAATAAATTATTGTTAAAAATAAATATATTATTTCTAAGAAAGTTAACTACTAATTAAATATATTTTAAAAAAAATTGTAAAAGTTCTATAATATTCTCTTTCCAAAAAAAATGATTTATTTAAGAGTAAAAGAAATTTTTTTATCAAATGTCACTTAAAGTTGATGCACAAATATCTTATATGTACACGTACTATAAATATTTGAATATGAGATGTTATAGCATGTCAGGTTCTTATATTTGATATAGGATCCCCACACATGTATCACATGTTAGTTAGTTGTACGCACTTTAATCTTATGTATATATGAACATATTAAACAATAAATAATTACATGCCAATATTTTTCTTATATAATGATAATTTCTGTAAAATTTAAACACACATCTGTAGGAAAAATAATACCAAGAATGACACTTTACAGAATTATATTATTTACTTGTTGAAGAAATATACCAAGAATTGCCAATGTGCTGCATGACCTCTTGAGAACCGAGAAGCTAAGTCTTCCCTTGCTTAATCATATGTTCCAAGTTCTAGGTTTTTAATGGGACAAACCAAATTCTAGGTTTTTAATGAGACAAACCATAGAAAGCAATTGTTTGATGTAACAGCAAAGGACCTACCCACACTATTTATTAACCCATTCAATTGCAGCATAACGTATAATAATTATACATTGTTGAAAAACACATTCAAGTGAAATTACACATTGTGTGTGTCCAGTCAGGACTCACATTTAGCAAAACTTTGTTGAATAACAATAACGTTCAAACAATTGTAAAACTCAATTAAAATTTAATTTGCCTTTCCAAAAAAAAAAAAAAACAATTGCAATTTAATAACGTACCACATATAACAATTGAAATTGCAACCGAAGGAGCTAGCAAATGCACAACAATATAACAATTGATTAATAGCAGGTGGCGTAACAAAATTAATCCCCACTAATTGAAATTAATGGCCATTAACAATTGAAATTGAAATTAATAGCCATTAACAATATAACGAAGACATTGATGACAATTAACGTAGCGTGCATAAGAGTAGCAATTGAACCCGTTCAATACCCCATTCAATTGAAATAAATAAGAATAGCGCACAGTGGAATATTGAAGACATATTTAATAACTGAAATTAGATATTGTTGTAGCCATTCAATTGAAATGTAACAGTAGCTATTCACAGGTGCAATGAATTATATACCCATTCAATACAATTAACCTACCAAATAAATATTAATATAACAATTCAATATAGCAATTGAATGGTAATAGAAAATTCAACGTTACCGTTGATCGTGGGCCATTGGCATATACAATTATGAAAATTTCAAACTGAATGGTAATCGAAAACGAAGATATATATTCAACATAATCAAATTTTTAAAATTCTTTCTCTGTAATCGACTAAAAAATGTGAGATTTGAGTCAATATATTTGTATGATTATGCTCTATAAATACCTTATGGTTTGGAGTTTTAATTCTTAAAAACAATTATTCAAAAAATCCACACATCATAGAAAACAAAAATGACCAAAAATTGAATCCGGAAAATAATTAAATAATTAATATAATAACAAAATTATTTTGTATTTTGGCCAATGGATGCTTTGTGCTATACCACGTAATTAATAAACCTAATTCAAGGTTCATGCAATTCGCACAATGACAAATAAATCCGGATGATAAAAAACTTTTTTTTTCCTTATAATATATCTCTTTTTTTTTTGTTTTGGTACTTGCAAATTTATTTTTTTAAAATAGTCCTTGTAATTTTTTTTCTATTTTTGGTTTTTGTTATTTTTTTTTAGTCCTTATAATATTTTTTTTTGTTTTAGTCCCTATAATATTTTGTTCATGAGTTCGTCTCTTTGAAAAAAAAATTGTAGGGACTAAAAGAAAATTATGCACATATTAAAAGGATAAAAATGAAAAAAATGAGTATATTACAAAGACTAAAATAAAATAAAAAGAACCAAAATAAAAAAGTTTATAAGGACCATTTAAAAAAATAATTTTATAAGGACCAAAACTAAAAAATCAGTATATTACAAGAACTAAAAGTATATTGGTTTAATGACCTTTTTTGTCCCTACAGTTTCATAAACAATACCTTTTAATCACTATATTTAAAAATCATCCTTTTTGGTCCCTATACATGCCATTTTTAATTCCTTTTGGTTCCTCTTGTCTAAAATCGACTAATGTCGTTTGTGTGCAGCTGACGTGTCTTTGAAGTGTCGTCGGTGCTTATGTGTTCGTTGAGGTGGATGATGGCATGACTTCTTATAATTTGGGAGGGAAAGGATGTTTCGGTTCATCATTTGTTCTTTGTTCATTGATAAATCGTACAAAGCAAGAATCATCAAGAAACCTAGCAAGAATGTAGTGACTCTCATCCGTTTCAGCCTCCATTAACAGTGTTTGGTGAAGGTAGGCGACATTCATCCCATTTTGCGGTGGAACACGCTGGTGTTGCTGGGTTGTTGGTGGGAAAGGTTGTCATGTTGAAACCAAAGGCACGCCACCTTGTTAGATTTTAGACGGCAAAAACACCCATGTCGACATTAAGAAGCCACATCACCTTCAACACAAACAACGTTAGTGGATTTTAGACAACAGAGACCAAAAGAGATTAAAAATGACATGTATAGGGACCAAAAAGAATGGTTTTTAACTATATGGACTAAAAGGTAAAGTTTATAAAACTATAAGAAACAAAAAGGTAACTAAACCAAATATATTTAAGCCAAGAATGAATTGTATAGGATCATGTCATAATAATCATCGATCACACGCAATGTTCAAAGAACTCCATGACCGATATGCTGATAGAAAATGATTTACAACATGCAAACCTTGATCTCATAAACATTGTTTAAAAAAAAAAGTTGACAATTGATTGTGGTTCATAAGAATTTATAGGAAAATTCTAACATTCTCTCACTTAGGTAAACTTAATTGTCTAGTTCTTAACTTTAAAAAATATTTTGAAAAACGACTTTCAGGCTAATAATATATTGTGACCACAAAACATATAATTCTAATATATAACTCCTAATTAAGACTCTATCCAACGAAAGTCATGTAATATCAAATCGTGGCAATAATTGTATCCTTCATTGATGCAACACCTTCCATACATACAAATATCACTGACTTCATTGGCTAGTCATTAGTGTGGAGTGTAGCAAGAAAATGACATGCCAATAAAATCAAACAACCATGCTGTCATTTTCTCCTTCAATCCTTAATTTCTCTCAAATGCTTGAAAGCTAGAGAAATTGCATGGTTTTACCAAAACCATCATGCATCAACTCCAACATGGCATCGACCACGGGAATAATGGTCCTAATAACATCGAGCTTCAGACTTAGATTGTGGAGTAACACAAACTCAAATCTAGGTGGGTAGCCTGATGATAGGAAATCAACTTCTGGATACAGCTTTATGATGGCTGGAGGTGCGATATCCTAGAAGAGTAAGAAACAAACTCTTGTTACTTAGAGTTCATTACTTGTTTTGTTGCTATTGCACATGTTGTTTCGCTGAGGAATCTTGTGACAAGAATTCATATTGTGGACTCCATTGCTAGGCCACTAAGGACTTTTTGCGATAACAATGCTGCAATGTTCTATACAAAGAATAAAAAACTTCTAGTAGATCTAAGCACTTCGAGTTAAAGTATCTAACTATCGCACATCTTAAGGAAGATGGTTCTATAGTAGTAGAGCATGTTTACATAGACTCCATGCTAGTTGATCCCTTAACCAAGGAACTCAAGCCTGTTGTTTTCTAAAGACATGTTGAGAACATGAGCATTGTGAGTTCTTTTGATGTGTTTAGTTAGTGGGAGCTTTAATTTTATGTTATTTCCTCTTTTATGTTGTTGGATCCTTATTTTTAGAATTATAAGAAATAATGTATTGATGATATTTTTACATTCACTCAGCAAAATATAGTCCAGAGAGTAGTTAAGGCCTTCACTCGGCAAGAAGTTCATTCGCTAAGCGAAAATCACTCTAGAGACCACAAAGAAAGGGCTCGCTCAGCCAGAGCAAGTGCCACCTCACTTAATGAAGGTGCGACAAAACGCATAAAGGCACCCCACTTTTCGTCCTAGAGCTTAAGAATAGTGTTGGGAAGCTCTCCTTGGTGCCTCAATCCATTTTCTTCATTTCTCCATCATTTTGGTTGGTTCACTCTTCAATGAGTGGCTAGATTCACCCTAGTTGGAGTTTGATGTAACTAAACCTACTCTCATATATACATTTTAAGTTATTTATTGAAGTTTAAGTTTCTTTCATTTGTGTCTCTACTTCTATGCTTAATGTTTGTTATAGTCTGATCTCCCATGACTTGATTTTATTGTTTTGGATGTTATTGGAAAACACTTTCTTTTCATAGAACTAAAGTAAGAACCTAATGAACCTTGTGTATAGGAATGGAACATGGTTTATTAGCTATCTCTTAACCTCTTCTCTTAAAGCAAATTATTTGGGTAAGCTAATCAAGGGATTGTTGGTTTAAATAAATAACCTAGATTTACTCCACTAAGGGATTAGGGTTTAGATAATTTTATGGGTGGGTTAATGGTAATGAATGGAATATAAACTCAATGGGTAACCTTTATGTTGCATGAGAGAACAGTTTAGTGTAGTTAAAGCCTAGCATTTCCTTTTATTGTTGCTTAACTTATTTTAAGTGTTCGTAAAAATTCCTTTGAGAATTTATTGCTTGTTTATGTGAAATTTTCTCTTCATAGCATTGTTTGTGAAAACTTAATATTATACAAGTCTCTTGGGAGACAATACTCATACTTATCATTGTCTACTTGTACTATTTGGTACACTGTATCTCACATAAATCGATATTAGGTATCCAAAGCCCATTACCAATTAATCACATTATTAATGGGCTTAAGTATCATCTAATGGATCTTAATGTTAGCCCATTTTTTTAAAAAAATAAAAGGTTATTATTGATTGCAACCCACAAGAATTTATAGAAAAATTCTAAACAATATTTGCCCTTAGGGTCGATCATATTAACTATATAAATATTATTAGTTATTTGACAATTTTCGAAATACTTTGTAATTTGGCCTTTCTAGATACCCTTTGTCCTCTTGATTGGTTTTATATATTTGTTATCCAGTAAAATAAAATAAAAGCACTAATATATATATATATATATTATATATATAAAGAAGTGAATAATTATCACAAAATTTAATATGGACAAACGAGTTATTACAAAATAAAAATGTTTAGATGTTTTAAATTTTATGTTTAATGGACTGGTCATTTGAATCAAGACTTACCTAACATTTTAGAGCTTTGATTTAGAAGGAGAATGTTACCTTGTAGTTAGGGCGATTATGGAATTATAAATTAGGAAAAGACTAAGGGGTTGATTTATTGTATAAAAACATAAGACGTTGTATTTGTCTTCTATGTGAAAAATGGTAGAATCTCTTGTTGTCATGACCATAAGTCATATTGGATAAACCACGTGAATGCTTTGTGTTTCTTCTTTCTCTATTCCTTTATTATTATTTTTAGGCCATATGGGAGATTGTTGGAAAATCAAGTATTAGTTGCGTTAGTCCCACATTGGCTAGGAAAAGATTCAATGAAGGATATATAAGAGATAACCTTCATATACCTAATATTTTAATGAGATTGTCAATATAAAAATTCATTGTTATTTATTCATAAAAAGATGTTCAATACTAAAAGAGTTTGATGTAGAAATTAATCTTTGTTATTATAAACTTATGTAGACAAATTTGAAAAGATATTACATATACATACATAATAGGCACATTACACACACACAATTCAATGATTAGATCCTGGTGTCAATAGATCCTGATCCTATATATATATATATATATATATATATATATATATATATATATATATATATATTCCATTCACACTATCTTAAATATATATACATTCTTTACATTCTTCTATCATGTATCAAATTTATGGTTTTGATTGGTGCAAACCCAATAATCTTAATTTGCAATTGAGAAAGACTTTACCATTGGTAACAAATATTAAGTTACCCATTAAGCAGAAAAAATACTATTTCAATTAAAGTTAAATTTTGTCTTTAATAAATTTTGCAAGAACGGAATAAAAGGGTCAACTACCTAGCAAATTTTCATCATTAAATACTGTTATTGTATAACTAGATTTCCCTGTGAAAAAACCTATTTGCTAGATATTGGATGGGTAGAGCCAAAGAGTGTGACCTATACAAGCAGTTAACAATTTAACAATAACATTACACTATTACAAATATATATATATTTATATATAGGAATTTGTTATAGTACACACACTTATTTTTTAGTTAGAGTACATTAGCAAGTTACACTAAAGGTGTATTTTAAGATACATTATAGTTATAGCTTGCTACTGTACTCCAACTAAAAAACAAGTGTATGTATGTTAGCAAATCTCATATATACATCATGGGTGTATTTTAAGATATATTGTAGTTATAACTTGCTAACGTACTCTAACTAAAAAAACAAGTGTGTGCACGTTAGCAAATCTCATATATATATATATGTGTGTGTGTGTGTGTGTGTGTACTATTTGTAATATTACTAAAATTACACTATTAGTGTAGTTTTATAATATTTGTATTAAAATTTAATTTTTATTAGATAAAAAGTTATGTGTGAAAGTAATATTAAGACTTAACATCTTTCGTTCACCGACATCCTTTTGTATAGTGAGATAATCACAGTGGATATATTTTATAATCATAATCAGACTTAACATCTTCAAATATACAAAAGGAAATGCCTAGACCGCTTTAATAGATATCTTGGACATTTTATCAAAAACAAAATAGATATCTTGGACACAAAACTTATCTAATAAACAAGTATATATACTTTTACAAGAGGAAGAGAACCAGACAACAGTAACACCACTCCTCAAACAAAACAAAGACAATCAGATTTACAAAAATGATATCAAGCTAGGTATCTTTTATGAGTTTAGAAAACATGCATTTAAAAAAATTCATAACCAATAAAAAAATAATCTTTATGAATGACTTTTAAAATAATTATGTACAAAAGTTAACAAAATTACTATATACGACAATTTATAATTAGATGAGAACATAGAAATATTTTATACTATTAATACATTTAAATTAAATTTATCTTTTATTCTGTGTAACATAGTTCTGCATTGCTAGTTTCACAATTGTCAAGTAACAAGAGTGAAAATAAATAATTTTCCTCGTAATTATTTACCTTTATTTTATTTTAATGAACTGAAATTAACTCACTAAAAAATGACAAATACTAATTCTGTAGCGTTAAATTTGTTTCTATTGATATAAGTTTTTCTAATAAAAGTTAATTTGTTATTAAATATAAATATAATACATCGATCATACTATTTGTATAAACTCATGAGTATTTATATTAATAATTTGATTTCCATATTATACTAATTAATTAAAATAACTCTAACGATTGATATTTTTCGTCAATGACGTTTTTATAATGACTTTTCTGCTTTACTCCATATAACAGTGTCCTTGAGCGAAAAAAACTATTTTTATTTTGTTTATATCACTTACAGGCTCTGGAGTCTGGAGGGCAATGGCCTAGGGTTTAGGACCGAGAGGGACCCAAAATATTAAAATAGTTCAAGCAACAGTGTAGTAAACTTCTTTTATAAATTGTTATCAAAAAACAAAAAAACTTCTTTTATAAATTATTTTATGTTGTTTTTATAAATGGAATGAAATCACTATTTTATTTCATATATCTTTTTATATTTAAATTGAAATGTGACATGTGATTAGAAAGTACCACTTTTTTGGTTGTTAGTTTTTTTTTTTCCCTAATGTATTACATTTATAAATCTATGTTAAATGAATTTTGAGCTCAATGTGACATATCAACATGCAATGGATCTATGATAATGAGCAAACTTAAACTATTGCTTTTTTAACCAAATAAAAAACACAAACCAAAACTCAAATTATAAAGAATTAAAACTAAAAGTTAGTATATTAATAAAAAAAATATATGTAATTTTTAATCTAAGACAATAATATTTTGTTGATGATAGGCAATAACATAGGAGTAAATTAAATGAAAAATGAAATAAATCTTTTTGAGATTTGTTAAAACTATGTTATTCGTTTAATGTAATAAAACATCATTTTTCATGAAATTACATGTCTATTATTTTTATGTAATATATATTACACTTTAGAATATTTGCATATAGGGATGTTAAAATGTGTTAACCCAACCCAATCCGCCCTCAACTTGCCAAAAAGCAGGTTGAGTTGGGTTGAACCCATTTTGTCATTGGATTGGAAATCCTAACTCAACCCAACCCTAGTGGATTATAGGTTGGATTGGGTTGACCTGCTAAAATTTATAAAAAAAATTAAAAATAATAAAAAATAAGTTAAAAAAGATAACTCATGGATTAACTCACTAAATAAATAAAAATATAGAAAATAAAAAACATAAATTACTATTATAGACATTAACCATAAAGCAAACACAAATAAATCACAATAATAATATAATAAATCACTTAAATATGTAACCAAAAATATATATATTCAAATATTTCAATTTTAGAAATACAAAAAATAAAATAAAATAAAAAATTCTCAACTGGACGTGTCAACTCAACCTGTCATGTCAGATTGATAGGTTGGATTACGCGAATTAGTGGGTTCAATCGTACAACCCAACCCAACTTATTAAGCAGGTTAACCCGTTAAATTTAACCCATTTTAACCTCCTTAATAAATAAAGAGATCCCTATCTATTGGCCGTAAATGTCAAAAACGGCGTGATTCACTTTTAAACTCCAATTTCGGTAATAAATTTTACAACAAAGAGACACGTCTCATTCGATATTGACATTAATCGTGCCAATTCGTATATGGAAAACTTACAAATGATTTTGCACAGAAGAAAAACTGCTGGATTTAGATGCAGAAAAGTGATGAAAACCAAAAATCGATCATTTCCTTTTTCTCGATCGGTTGATACATTTGTCTCATTTTCTGCCTAAATAATCCCAACATCAAGAAGCATATTCGGAGTTTCGGACCTTATCGGGTCGATTGATACAGAGTTATTTCGTTATATGCCATTCATCACAAACTTGTGCTCTAGCCACTGAATTTATGCTTGTTTAATAAGTGGCAATATGTACAATCTCGGATATGAGCTTAGATATGATCGATGACATGTCAACCAGAAAAAGATAGCAATTCATGCATTTGCAGCCAAACTTTGGATAAAGAAAACTCATGGGTATTCTTTACGTCGAAAAAGTGGCAGAGGCAGGATTCAGAGCACAGCTATTGCACAGTAAATTGCGGCCCACAGTTTCATGGCTCAAGCTGTCATTCTCTCTATTATAATGGAAGAAAAAGTAGTCGAACATGACAAGATCTCTGTCTCAGTAAAGTTAGCATTATTTTATTTTTTCTATGAAGGATGTACCATGCAACATAAATTGTTTTGTGGAGATAATAGATTTATTTTTGCCCACCGTAAATTTCTTTCTTTGGTGAATTCCCACTGTAAAATGACATTATACATGTTTTGAAACAACAAAATCAGTTTAATTAATAAATAACTGAATCTTTTTATTTTAGAGTTTAATAGTCATGTACTAACGGTATAAAGTAGTTTTACACTATCATTTAATCACAAACTATCATTTATTGTAAGTTTGTTAATTTTTATAATAAATACTTTAATTAAAAGTCATATTAATAGTAATTTCTGATTAAATGACAATGTAAAACTTTTTACACTGAAAGTGTATGACTATTAAACTCATCTTTTTAAGTATGCTTAGTCTAGTATATGAAAAATGTTTCGGTAACAAAAGTATATAAAATTTGTATACATCGATTTAAAAACATTCTTAATATACACCCAGAAAAGTATACATGTTTTAATTAGCTTTATAAGGTAACTTTTTTTTTACCAAAAAAGGTAATTGATTTTTTTTTTACCAATTTATGAAAAATACTTAAAAAGTTTTTTTTTTTTTTTTTTTTTGAATTGTAAACATCCTCAAGCGAGCCTTAAAAGGTGACAAGAAAAAGCTGATTGACATGTCCTGAACTCGTTATCTTAATAGTCGGTGATTCAAGTCAATCCTGGCTTATATAATGTATAGAACACCTCCACTAATTTGTTACTTTGGGCTTAATTTAGTTGTCAGTATTTAATTTGAGAATATAAATGGAAAAGGAAAAATAAGACAGAAGATCTGATTTGATTTAAAATCACTAGTTAATTAAGTGGACATCACGTAAGAGAAGCTTTTACAGGAGGGAGACCAAATAATTTTTAACGATTATCAAATTGTTTAGTTATAAAATACTTTTTTTTAATTATGTATTATAGAAGAAAAACCTGTTATTAAAAAAATATAAAAACAAGTATTTGTTCTAAAAGTAAAAAATATTGTTAGACATTTTTTTTTCTAATAATGCTTATTATAGAATTATTTTCTAATAAATCTATTTCAAAAAACAAACAAAAAATGCTGCAAAGGGACTAAACATGCACTGTATTTAAGGATTACAATGGATAAGGATCCAATGTATAGCTGCAAAAATTACTCATGATGATTAGGGTAATTATTTATAAAATTTAATAAGAATGAGTGTGAGATTAGGTACCTCAATATCCACCCCATCTTACTCTTAGTGAAATTACTACCTGTAATAATTCTCTGTATATATTAAATTTTATTATATACATGTGTATGCGTGCGCATGCACTTGTATATATACATATATGTTTATAATAATAAATTAAAAAATAAAATTTATGGAAACATGGTAGACTTTTTACCCTTATTTTTTTCTATCGCTTACCGAAGTCCCCATGTGAGTTCATGAGACGTAAGTTATTGAGTTGTGACTAAATTGGTACACCAAGCTTTACAAATTGTCGCATTAGGTGTCCAGTACTATTGTGGATTCAGACTTAGAAATTTATATATTTGTTATTATGAAATTTTATTGCAATGTTTGTAACAATTTATAATTATTTGTAATGTTTTTTATAAAGACCCTTGAGTACGAGTAACAATTACGAGTATGAGTATTTAGATACCCAACAAATAAGAGTATAAGTATTAAAGTTATTATCTATGCAAATATTGATTCAGATACAAGTATTTTTTAAAATGTGAGTATATCATGCGCTACCCACATCTATAAGTTGCTTCACATTTATTATCTATTTCAACAACTAATTTTGTCAAATACTTCTAATTCAAATACTCCATAAGTTGATACCAAGAAGCTTATAAGCTAGTTTATTGAATTAGAAGTATTTGATAAAAATTAGTTGTTGAAATAGAAAAAAAAATGTGAAATCACATAAAAAGAAATATTTCTATGATTTTTATATAAAATTTATTTATTTTATATAAAAATATGTTATTAGGTAATTACAATTTTAGAAATTTTGTTTACTTATTTTAAATTCTATCATTTTTTTAATATAAAATATTTTATTAAAACTTAAAACAGTGAAATTAATCATTAAAATAAATAGTATTATATAGAAAAATCATTCTAAAAATTTGGAAGAGTTGGAAAAAAAATAATTAAGGAAAAGAGAGGGTAAAAGAAAATATATTAAAATAGTATGAACAAAGATGAAAGAAAGAAAAAAGTTACCAAACTCGTAAGGTAGTGAGATACACTTGTTTACAAAACATCTTAATTGGGTTAAATAAACTTATAAGCTACCAACATGGTATGATAGGGTTAGCAGATAACCTTGTCTCTTAAGTATATGTAGTTAAATGTTTGATTTCCAAGTCTATGTGTATATAAAAGCATTTATTAGGAGATGTCAACCCCTAGATCTCAGTGCCTTAAGGGATTAGTCCTTAACTTTCAGCTAAAGATACTCTTGGTTCAAAAATAAAAAATACTTATAAGGTAGTAAAATAATTTAGAGGTTATTTATTTGACATCTCAAACATACTCTACTCCCTTTAAATGAGAGAAGAGGAAAATAAAATAAAATAAAATTTAAATTAAAGAGAAAACAAAGAGAGAAAATTTTAAATTATTTATTTTTTAAAGGCTTAATTGCATTTTTTTTGTCCCAAAGTTTCACAATCTCACAAATTGTACTCCCAAATAAATTTTTTTCAAGAATTTTACCCCCAAATAATATTTTTCAAGAATTTTGCCCCCTAACCTACAAAATATTGCAACTTTTGCCCTCAAGTAGAAAAAATGTCACAATTAAGACAATTATGTAATGGTTTTTCTTTAAACTACCACAATTTTTTACGTGAGGAAAAAATTCACAATATTTTATAAATTGAAGAATAAAATTTGCAAAAAATAAAATATTTGAGGGCACAATTTGTGAAATTGTGAAACTTTAAAGTCAAAAAGTGCTATTAAGCTTTTGTTAAAATAAATTTTCACTCTCCTTTCTTTTTATTTTTTTTCAATCAAATAAAAAATTTTAATTTTTTTTTTGCTATTTTTTTCTCCCTGTCCAGGCACACAGGGTAAAGGATACACTGAATGTGTACATGCAAAGCAAGAATCAAAGGAAGATAAGATTTCAAAAATTGATACAGTTTTAGAATATTGAAAAGACTCAATCTAGCGTGAACCACCGGTAGAAGTGGTTTATGGTGGTGCATGATGTGATCACCATTTGGATTTATTAGTTTAATATTCAACCGTTATGATTAAATACTTGCAACCATCTAAGACAATATTTTTTTTATATTTTTAAAATATTTTATATGTAATTGATGCAATTGCTCTTTGTTTATTTTCCAATACTGGCAACCGAGTAGGTTTCGAGGGGAGACAAAGGCGAAAGGGCAGCGCAAGCAAGGGAGTTGTTGTCGGTGTCACGGTGTCTCTGGTTTCCGAAATCGAACTAGTATTTGTAGTGTCGTGATGCGTCTAATGGTGAGGTTCGAAGCTCTGTTTCCTAAAATCGAACGGCGCGTGATGACGGAGATGGCATTGTTCCAATATTTCTAACTTTGCGGATCTACGTTTTCGAAATGAGGGTTGTATTTTGTGTGTGGTGGACGGCTGGACGTTGTAAGCTTAACGATTGTGATGCTCTTGTTGGTGGTTATTGAGATATTTTTGGTTTGAGTATAGTCGTTTTGTGGCTAAGTTTCGCATTCTCGGAACCGAGGATTCGGAGGGGTGGTGCTGTGGCAGCAGTACGACCGGCAGAGAGAGAGCGTCGGAGAGAGGAATTGCCCAAGGGAGGTTATAGGTTAGCGGTGTCGGTGTCGGTGTCGGTGTCGACACCCTTGTACGAAGGGTGTTAAGGTTATTCTCAAATTTTTTCTTAAAAAAAATGCTGACGTGGAATACTACAAAAAATTCGGAGGATACTCTATTACAAGTCAAAACTCATGTCCCACTGTAGACGACTAGGCAATACTGCCTCACCGTAGAACTTGTCTATTGAAAATTGAGTGAGAAAAGCATAGTAAAAGATGTCAAAGTGGTCCGTACCAGCAGCACAAGACTTGCCAAGTACGTACTGTCTATCCTAGCAGCACCTCTAGCGGCTGGGAAACGAAGAATCATCTTAGGGCAACTCTAATGCCGGATGCTTTTCAAAAAGTAACCGTGCAAATCCCATAATACCATGTAAGAGCAATCCTTACTATTCATAGCAACTCCACCTATTTTCTTACTGACCCACCTATTTTCTAGTTATATGTTTGAGAACAAGAAGAAAGGGCCCTTCCACGTTTTGCTGGCTGCAAGATGAACCGTTAAATGTTACACTTGTCACCATTTTTGAATTTTGCTGCCCACAACATTACTGCCCCTGAAATTTTAAGTTGTTACGTTAAAATTTGCCCACCATAACATTTGATTTTGTTTTTCCCCCAATAGTTAACTGGGAAAGTTATATCAACTAATACAAAAAGAAAAATACTTTTAATATTAAAAATTTACATTGATTCTTGAAAAATCAATATATTATGTGAGACTGGTGGTATTTTTGTAATATTGTGATGAACATTCTATATCAATTGCCTTAAAAAATCAATCTAAAAAATACTTTTTATATCGGTTGTACTAATAATCAATGCAGAAAATATTTTCTAGATCGTCGATGTAGAATGTGGAAACTCTTTGCAATTTTAGAAAATTTTAACAAGACTTTTTAAATCATTTATACAAAAAATCGAGCTAGGAAATACTTTTTAGATAAGTTTGTTTGTACAATTAATCTAGAATGTTGATGCTCTTTTCAACTTTTGAAATTTCGTACAAGACTTTTCTAAACCAATTGTATTAAGAATCGATCCAGAAAGACACTTTCTACATTAGTTATTAGTACAATTGATCTAGAAAATTCATTATAAGTTTTACAATTTCAGTAATACACTTATATTTTTGTTCTCGCTCCAATTTTCAAACTCTTGTTCTCTAATTCCAAAACACCTTGAGAAAGGGATAACCAAATTGGCTTACCTCCTTACTACATTGATATTCCTTTTATATAAGTGTATGACTTAGTCCATATTTTCTCTTCATACATCTTTCATTTTTGTTTTTTCTAAACATATGTGTTCTTTATTAGTGTGTTAGTCCTTGAAACTCTAGCCTCATGAAATGCACCTCCTTTGCTTCTTCATGAGGTAATGTTCTCTCTCTTTCTCTTGTTATCTCTTTCTTTGTAATGTTTTCAAATTCTAACCTTGTTATCTCTCTCTCTTGTAGATGATGCGTGTATATTTTGTTTGGAGCCTTTTTGTTTGAAGGCTCCAAACAGTATGTTCAAAGACTTCATACTTTGTCATCAACTCACTTAAGGAATCATTGTTTTCATAGACAACAACAAAAGAGACCATGGGCTTTCTCTTTTCTGGTTACATATGGGTCACATGCAAGAAATTTGGTTATTACTTGTTTTTGTTTTTGTTTGATCTAATAAGAACATCAACTCTTTTCTGCAAGTTAGTTCTTTGTCTCTCTTTTGTTTCACATTTATGTTATTATAAACTCCTATTTGGGTTATATCCATTCATCTCTATTAAAGCTTCCTTTCAAAGCAGTGATTACGGCTTTAACATAGATGAATGAATATCTCAAGGAGATTTATAAAAAAAGAAAAAAGAAAAAATAGAGGGACAAAGAGAAGTGAAACAAAAGAGAGAATAAGAGATTGAGCTAATGTGGAGGAAGGGAACCGACATTCCTAATGTATCAAATGAAAAATAAAATAAGTAACAGTCAAATTTCTCACATTTGAGCTATATAACTAGAAAAGAAAAGATTCATGGTCACTTTGTAATTACGAAATTGTAAACGTGTTTTCAGTTTAGTTATTATAATGTATAAATTGCAATTGTATTTTGACATATGAGATGTATTATATATAATAATAATATGAAATGAAATTGTTTTCTTTTATTTTGCTATCTATTTCTCGTTCTATATTTGTAATTTTCAAATTGAAATATTGTAGATCAAGGATAAATGTGGTTGCAACATTAGTTTCAAAATTGATCTAGAAAGTATCGACTTTCTATATCGATTAATTCTACATCCGTTTGCAAAATTGATCCAAATTGTCAAGAACAACCAATATTTAAAGCTTTTTTGGTTATTGATGTCGAAAAATTAATATTATCAACTAGTATTTATTCTTTATTATTTTTAAATTAAAATGGAAATATATTAAATTGAAATAGAAACAAATAATAAAATATAGAAGTGTAGAATAAATTATTGGGTAATTTTTTTAAAAAAATTATTAAGTTGAAACTAAAAGTTAATTAAATCACATAAAATAATAGCAATAATGTAGCATTACCAAGAAAATTATATAAAATTACTTTTAACAACTTAATAGAATTACTCAAATGGAGTTTGCCTTTAAGCCCACACAACTTGGTCGCTAGAATACCAGGACAAGCCAGTGTTCCACTTCCCTCATCAAGTTATATCAGCTCCGCGCCTCACTAATATAGAATGTGCTTAGTTCAGTTTATGTAGGGAAAATAATTTTTTTTTATTAATTTTTTATTGGAACTTTATAAAAATATAAGTATTTATTTTTTTCCTTAAAAATTTGGTACCAAACATGGGCCTAGTTATATTAAGGTGCCTAACTACCTTTATATATTGTGGTACAACCCCTCCCCCTATAAATAGTCGAACTCTCTAGAAGCCTCAAGTATGTTTAGCTTAACTCTATTGTCATCTAGACAACATAGTTACTCACTCCAGCATAAGAGTGTTTATATATACATTCCTCACCATGAACCACCACAATTTAGGACTTTTTGTTCGATTTTTTAAAAAAAAAATTATGCTTTTTGTTCTTATCTTATGTATGTGTATTAATCAATAATTTTAAACTAATATTCTATTGGATTTCTAGATAAATAGTCTATAATAAGTTAGATTATTTATGTAAATGTCAATTGATAGACCACTATTGCCATCTAACATAACTCTCTTGTTGTCACATTAATTAGATTAAAATGTATTTCAACGCATAAGTAGATGTTGGAATATCTCACATCATTGCCTCAATTCTTAAGATACAATTGATATATACCTGTTAAATAACTTTACATAATATCAATTAGCTTTAAGATGAAATTTAATATGATATCTGAACCTATATCTCATTCAAAAATGATTTTTAGACACCCAAAATGTTATTCTATACCTAGTAAGAGAGTAAAAAAGAGAAAAAATATAGGTATAACAGGTAGTATAATGTAATAAGAAGAAAGAGATAAAAAATAAATAAAAGGTATTGATAGTGTTTAAAAATATGAAATATCTAAAAATCACTACTTTATCTCATTTCCGTATATTACCTATTCTAATAGGCATAGTCTGTTTTGGCACACAATTTAATCCTAATTCTTTTATTGAATGAATAAACACGATATAATCAATATTCACATGAATTATTGATTTAGGTTTACCGTAAAAATTCTTTCAATTAACATCGGAGTCCAAGTAAATACTATTACGATCGTTCTCTTATCTCTTTTATTAAAATTATTTTTTAAACAAACTAAGAATTCTTATTTGGATATATCAACTGTAATTCTAGTTTGTACAATTCTTATGCAATTGGATTAGAAATTTTGAGACTTATAATTTATTTATGTTCAGTTCATTGCATCATGGTATATCCTTCCAACGCCGCACAACGCATTGCTGGCATGGCTTTCAAAAGCCTTTGTCGCAATTATTTTGATTGAACATGTCACGGATCAATTCCACCACTGTTGAATTCATAATTTTCTAATACCGAAGTAAATTTCTTCACGAGTTGGAATTGGTCATGTCAATGGACATTTTGGTTTAGGTACTATGTCCTTTTTACTGAAACAATAAATAAATAAATGAGACATTGGATGTACGTGACTTTGCAAGAGACATCTGGTATTGAATTATTTAAATTTGGGTATTAATTCTAGACAAATAAAAATATTTATTCTTAATTTTGATTGAAAAGTATTTTGACAAAATACTATATGATTCAATTAAAAAAATATTATAAAAGTTTTGTTAATCATTAAAATTGTTACTTATGTAAGTGTACTTGATTTCAAATTGGATGATTACATTTTAATTGCTGGGGGAATTAATGTTACACAAACGTACGTCATGATATTCTCAATCTTTTTTTATGATATATATATATATATATATATATATATATATATATATATATATATATATTATATTTAAGACTGTGATATTCTTAATCTAGGGATATATTAAAATTTGTTGTATAAGGTATTTATCTATATTAAAATTATTTATTAATTAATTCTATACCTTTTGTATATTTTATTATCTTTTAGATACCTTGAATATTTTTATTAATTAATCTAACATAAATTATAAGCTTACCGTATTAAATTTTGAAAATTGAAATTTTGGTATATATTTAGTTTACCAATAACACTATTGTGTTATGATTACGGATTAATTTTTTATCCATGTATAAATTAATGCTTGTTTTTTAAATTAAACTTATATGCCTTCATGATATGAATTTTATCATATTTTATTAAGTATATCATTATTTTGTATGACTTAACACTCGATTGTAAAAAATTAAATAAAAATCTTTTTAGAAATAAACATACTTAAAACCTTTTGTGGTTTGGTAAAAATTAATGTATTTTATGGTTTACTCAATGCAGTATATCATAATCTTGTTATAAGTTGTATACATGTGCTCATATATAATGGATAATATTACGTAAAAAATCATAAAAATTAAATGATTTTATTTCTTTCTTAAGAATATACACATACCATACACTTAAATAAATCAAAATAATATTTTGTTTAATTATAATCTTACCTATTGTTCCAAACCAGCACCAACCAGCAAGCTAAAGTTGGCCATGTCCAGGCCCTAATTGACGGGTTGGTCTTAATCTTACTAATTTCACCTACTACATGCACTTTCAGACCATGCACCATATAATGTCAATGAGTCCTATCCCTGAGGTACTCTCTCTCTCTCTCTCTCTCTCTCTCATTCTACTCTTTTATTAAACCTAAAACTTACTTGAGCGTCAAGGTATTTGTTGGTGGTTAGTCCCGTCACGTGTTTGATCATGAGGATCTCTTTCATTATTGATGTGATATCCTATTGACACTAGAATTTCAGTAACATTAGATTATGTGTATTGCATATTATTATATTTCTTATTTATCTTGTTTCGAGTTTCTTAAGCATGATCATGGAGAATAAAAATCTACTTTAGAAAAACATGTTTAATTAGTTGCACATACAAAATCATTTATTTATTGTTTCATGTTATAATATACTTTCACAATCACAGACATAGTAAATGGATTCTTGTTAATTATGGTATATAGTTTGCTTGCATATGCAATTCACTTTATTCTAAATTTTGAATGAAACATATATATTGAGGACATTATTGCGTTTTAAAATATACAATAACACAATGAAGCCCTTATAATTATCTCATTTTTTGTTTAAACTTAATCTTGTTATAATAAATATCCATTGAGTTAAATCTTTATATTTATGGCATTTTGATAATTTTTATTATCTTGGAAAATAAGTTTATGTAATGTCCAATAATTAAAATATTGTCTAACTTTTCTAAGAAAAGCTAATTTGTATTACCCCTTCTAAAATATTTTGTATAAGTATATACAACGCACGTCATTTATTTGAAGCATAATATTATGAGCAAATAAATTCTCAAGTAAATTAGTTTTTTTCCCCCTTTTAGTGATACATGTCGTCAAACCTTACTATTTTAAATTTTATATTACTATTATTAATATATGTTGTCACAAATAAAGCGAAACAATTTACCAACATGTCATTAGTCCGAGCAGTATTGGACTCAGATCCCTTAAGCAAGATCTTAGGTTCGAGTCTTGTGAATGGAAAATGTAGTTGGGAGGAGAGACCCCATTAAAGGTGGCCAGTCAAGTTTTTCGACGGAAATTAGTCATTGACAAAATTGGTGAATACTTCGCACTTATAACATGGTTATAAAAAAAATAAAGGGAAACAATTTATTACTAATGTGTTGTTTACTATGTTCTTAGCAACTAATGTCTAATGTTGTTGAAGTTGTTCTATACGAAAGGTTTTATATTCTGATGCTTTATTTTGAAATATCTTGGAAATATATTTCTATATTAAGACATAAATATTCTTTTGTAGAACACAGATAACACAAGAAGGGGGGTTGAATTGTGTTATAGCAAATTTTCACAATTCTTTTGTTAACGACATATGTCTGAAATAAGATCAAAAAGATTTTCAAAACGTTTTATAAGACAGACAAAAGCTAAAAGACAAATTGGAAAGCACACAGAATTTATATTGGTTTGTCTCACCTTAGAGACTACATCCAGTTCTCAGCAACAACCAAGTTCCACTAACTTTTTCAAGTTACAAGTATTCTTTCCACAAACCTCTTCAGGCTCAACCCAAGTAGTCTTTCACTTGCCTCTCCAAGCAAACACCCAAACATTCTTTGAATCAAAGCCTCTTCAGGCTTCTACTAATCTCGTTAAGAAAAAGGTTTACGTGTGAGTTACCTCACCGAGTTTAACGTCTTATCAGACGAATATATAATGAAGTATAAAAAGGATTTTACAAACAAAGTTTACAAGAGCTTTTTCTTTTCTTAAAGCAATTATGATTTTTCAGAATCAACAGCAACTGTAACGCCTGGCCGCTTTCAGGATGAGTGACTGTCCTCACAAACCAACACAAGACCTTTCAGCGTGCTTTGTTCTCACTTACACGCTTCCTAGGAAACTTCCCAATAGGTCACCCATCCCTAAATTGCTCCAAGTCAAGCACGCTTAACTGTGGAGTTCTTAAGTGATGAGCTACCGAAAAGTAGATGCATCTTGTTGATATAGGTAGCACTTATTAATTCTTTTAAACTATCCTCAACTATACAGTCTCATGCTTGCACAGTCTCTAGATCCCTCTCATTTGGGTGTGTATTCGATTCATTCATGCACCCCGCCCGCTGGAAGTTTGCCAAGAGCCGCTCTTATCCGTGCCTCATCTCTTTTGCACCGATGATCACTTCTCGCCCTCGTCAACGCCCGGGATGTTACATGCCCACCAGCTTCCGCTTGGTTCGTCCTCGAACCACACCGTATTAGGAGAGAGGCCATGCTCTGATACCACTTTGTAATGCTTGGCCGCTTTTAGGATGAGTGACTGTCCCCACAAATCAACACAAGACCTTTCAACGTGCTTTGTCCTCACTCACACACTTCCTGGGAAACTTCCCAATAGGTCACCCATCCCTAAATTGCTCCAAGTCAAGCATGCTTAACTGTGGAGTTCTTAAGTGATGAGCTACCGAAAAGTAGATGCATCTTGTTGGTATAGGTAGCACTTATTAATTCCTTTAAGCTATCCTCAACTGTACAATCTCATACCTGCATAGTCTCTGGATCCCTCTCATTCGAGTGTGTATTCGATTCATTCATGTACCCCCTCATTGGAAGCCTGCCAGGAGCCGCTCTTTGTCCGTGCCTCATCTCTTTTGCGTCGGCGATCACTCCCCGTCCTCGTCAGTGCTTAGGATGTTACAGCAACTATGAAAACAACAACCACTTGAAGGAGGTCTCTTCTTCTATTTATAGGCTTCTCCAAAAGTATCTGTTGAGTGTGTTGTAGAAGACGACGTTCGCCTGATGAAGAGAGTCGTTGGAGTATTAAATGCAGCATTTAATGCTTTTCACCAACTTGTCATATGATAAGATAAAGCAGTCTGCTTATCTTTTCTATTCTTGTACTCAATCTTGTAGTAGTTGTCATGTCCGTTTTCCCGTTCTGACATTCGCACACATATTCCTTCTTTTTCGCTTACTTTTTTCAAGAATAGATATGTAGGCTTTATACGTTTTGAGGTAGCTTACGCTCTGATTGATGTGCAAATCATTTTAGAACGTTGTCATCGTCTGTAAGATTTGTTAGTTACGAAATTTATCTAATCAAAAGATAAGACGATATTCATTTTAAAAACATCAAACGATTGCTTGCAAACGAATGATCAGACGATTATGTAAGGACATATATAATTTAACTGTTTGTTATTATCAAAATATTTAAGGGTTATAAATTCGTCCTTTGTCTTAACATCTTTTGAAATTATAATATATTGATGAATTGTCTCGTAAATTACGTCTTAATTAATATTGAAGTATGCCATAATATTATTGCCCATTATTGTTGTGAGAATTAGAAACTATTTGTTATTACGTTTTTTATAGTTGTTAACTATAAATCTCTTGCGCTTGGTGGAAATAATAATAAAATAATAACAAAATCATACATGTAGATACATATTATAGTATGTGATTTCAACAGTATGTAATCAAGAGGAATAATATAAACCTGAGTTCATTCTCGAATTCATTAAAGCTATTTTTGAGAAAAGAAATCACGATCCTGAGTTGATAGCTTTTTTGCCCATTTTTTAGGAAATTTTTTTTTTAGTATAAATTTGCTTAATGTGATAGCAAATTTATAATCTCTAGTAGTAGGTAAAGACCTCTCAACGGGCTACTCACAAGTCACAATAAATGACCCAACCCATCACAGGGTCACTCTTAACATAAAACTCGCCTTTTGATGTTCCTTAACCAACATATAACAATAAAATCTATAACGGTCAATTAATTATTTTCAAATAATATTTTAAGTATTGATTAATGCTAATCCATTATTACAATTAAAAATTTTAACATTCTTCTACTTGGATAGCATTAATTAATCATTAAAATATAAGAATTATTAGGACTAGAATGACAATTATGGTCAAATCATATGTCAAACAATAACATAAGAAATGTAAGCTTTTAATGCTGCAAAAAATAATATCTGATAGGAATATATATCATACATGTTAAATACTCACATTCGTCATAAGAAAAGAATATGGAATAACATAATTTATTAAGAGAAAGATGCAATCTAACAATGGTCCAAGCATTTAAAAATTGCTGTAAGAGATATGATATTAAAGTGACATCATCTAGTACATATCCCTTAAGAATACATAATCAAATTCCCACTAACCCAATATATCTAAAGTCTTAACTAAACCCATATAAGCTACATGTTTCTGAAAAGTTTCAATAGTTGAGGATTTAGTCAATGGATTTGCTAACATGTTCTTGATGGCCAGGTGCTATATCCAAGTGTAAAAATTCATAATTTTCTTTCTAACAAACAAATATTTAACATCAAAATGCTTTATACAAAAAAGAACTCTTGTTATTTGAGAGAAATTCACTACAGTAGTATTGCCATAGTATATTACAAGTGGCCTAGAAACACTTTCAATAATATGTAAGTAAGAAATTAAATTTTTAAGCCACATGGCCTGACGAGTAGCCGCATAGCATGCAACATACTCTACTTCCATGATAGAAGTAGCTATAATAGTTTGTTTAACACTCTTCCAAGAAATAGTTCCTATTGCCATCTTGAAAACAAAGTTAGAAGTAGACTTTCAGTCGTCAAGGCAACTTGCAAAATCATAATCAAAATAACTGGTGACTTGAAGTTGATCAGACTTCTTATAGGGCAACATATAATCCTTGGTTCCCTGCAAATATCGCATGAACTTTTTAACAACTTTCCAATGACCTACACTTTTGCCTTCTTCCTCTCTTCATCCTCCTTTTCTTGACCCTTTCTCTCCTCACTCTTTTTCTTCCTTATTTCTCATTTCTCATTTCTATTGTTGTAAGTTAGGTAGAGGAACTGCTACAACAACGATAGGGCACGAGAGGGGACAACAACGTCAGGGACAAAAGGAAGAGAGAAAATGGGAAGGGAGAAGAGGAAAGATGAAAGAAGAAGAAAGGGTGAGATAGAAAGAAAAGGAAAACAGAAGAAAAGAAGAGGGGTGTAACACCCAGATTTTTATTAATCTCTGATTTACTTGATTGATAATAATTACAAGTGAAAATACAACTTAAGATCATAAAATTTAGCTAAATAAAATTTCTGTGAATTTTTATGTAAGTTTTAGTAATTAATTCAACTAAAACTTAGACTATGATCATGTGAAATAGTCAGTAAAAGTTTGTACTGTTTTCTAAGAATAGGAAGTTAAATATTTCATAGAAATTAATATGATTAGACATTATTACTCATAATTAAGCTTCTATGAAAATTTGGATTAATTCTTACACTATGGAATAACAATATTTTATCTAGAATCGAAAGCATAATTTATGAGAAACTTTTCTAGAGCAGGAAAAATATCTAGGACTAACCACCCCCACATGTTTAATGACTAACTAGTCCTACCATGTCATTAACATGCTAATTGAATCATTAAAAATATTAAACTCAATTAATTAAAAAACCTTCACTAAATAGAAACTTACCTTTTTATATTCTCTCAACACTCTTACACATACAGTAGAAGGGGATATTTTTTTAATCGAGAAAGCTAATTGACTCCCTAAATGTGTCGTGGATTTCCAAAGGGGAGGAAGGACCCTAAATGGTCTCCCAAACCCCCCAATTTAATCTTGCTTTGGGTTCCATGACCTTAAAACCAACACTTTGTCCCACTTTGCCTCATTTTTCATTTCCCACTCTTTCTCTCAACTTTCATGCTCTCCTAGTCATGCAGTTGCCTCATCTCTTTCACCCTCATTTTATATTCTTGTCATTTCTTGGAGACCAACCCTCTTAAGGCTCCAAGCCCTATTCACTTGCAACCTCTCCTCTCCTTCTCTTATGTGCACCATATATCTTCTTCTCATCATCTTTTCTCAATTTTTTCCATCTTCTCTTTGATCCAAGACTACATCCAGTCCTTGGTATTCAACCAAGAGTTCTACTAATTGATAGGATAGTTACAAGTATTCTTTAACACAAGCCTCTTCAGGCTCACATCGAGTATTCTTTGACTTACTTCTCCAAGCAACAACCTAAGTATTGTTTCACATAAGCCTCTTTAGCTTCACACCCAAGTATTCTTTGAAACAAAACCTCTTTAGGCTTCGACCATTTTCACTTAAAAAAGGTAAAGGTAAAACTCACTGACTACTTCATCTTACTAAGACTACTATACAAATTTCACTCAAGTCTTTTCTTTTACACAAAGATATGTAGGGCAGGATTGGCAGAGAACTAGATATCTTGTTAAGTTGTTTAAGCAAGAGTTTTCTTCATTTTTAATTCTTTGGTAATTATAGGTAGTCTTGAAAATATTTGTTGTAAGACTGTTATGCCTTCATCTTTTCGCTAAGGAAATGCGAATGTTGGTGTATTAATTGTAGCATTTAATGACTTTCATCAACCAGTCACTAATAAGATAAAGCAGAGTGCTTATCTTCCTTTTCTCATATAGAAATTGTGCTTCAAAGAACAAATATCTTATTGTTTAGACAAGTACATTGTTGTACCTTGCTTTTCTATTTGACACATCTTTTGATGAAGTATGTGAGTAGAGCTAGTTGACTTTCTTTTAAATCTTCTTTGATACGCTTCATCTTTACGCGATTTTAGTTTTTGAAAGAGTAAGAGGACTATACAAAGGGTGTGTTTGGCCCAACTTTTTTTTAGCTTATTTTCTTCTTAAAAGGAGAGGTCAGGTCAAACACATTTCATGAAAAGCTCTTTAAAAAATAAACTACTTGTTTTCATAAAACAAAATTTGAAAAAAAAAAGTAACTTATAATTAAGTTGGTAGGGAAAGTTTTTTTCCTACTTATATGGAGCTTATTCTTGTGGTCCCCTCTTCAAATTCCAATGCGACCAAAATTACCATCTTTTTAGATTTTCACCGTTTTTTCAATTTGAGTGTTTCACTGGCTTCCCCGTTGAATAAGACTTACATATATTAGTTTATTTTGAATTATATTTATTTAATTTAAGGTTTTAATTTCTTTTTAAAATTATTTATTATAGAAAATTAAAAAATATTATTCAATTTATAACTTTATAATTCTTTTTTACATAAAATAAAATGTCGTTAATGAAATGAGTAAATAATATAGTTAAATAGTTTTTCATACTTTAAAATATTTATAATTTTATTCTTTAAATTTAATTTAGATGCCATATTTTTTTTAAGTTTTAATTTATAGTTAAGTTTTGCATTCTAAATTACAACAATATATTTATTAAATACTTTTTAGATTATTTATTAAATACTTTTTAATATATATTGACATGATTAAATTTTTTTATATAAATTATTTTTTATCTTTTAAAAATATTATTTAACAATAATATAAAACTTTTTAAATATTTTAATTTTTATAATTAATGCTTAAATTTTTTTAATTAATATTATATGTAATAATATATTTGTAAATTATCTTTAAAATTAATTTTGTTAATTAAATTATTTTTTACAATTTTAAAATTAAAAATTTTAAATATTTTTATTACATGAAATAAAAAATGTTACAAAAATGAGTAAATAATGTAGTTAAAAAAATTATATTTATACATATTTATCATGTTTATTCTTTAAATTTAATTTAGATTTTAGATTTTTTTAATTTTAATTTGTAGTTAATTTTTTTCATTTTTAATTATAGCAATGTATTTATTAAATATTTTTTGAATTATTTGCTAAATAATATGTATTATATATTGACATTATTAAATTTTGTTTAAATAAATTATTTTTATCTTCTGAAAATATTATTAAACAATAATACAAAAAATTTTAAACATTACTTTTGTAGTTAGTATTTTATATAATAAAATATTTGTAAATCAGATTTAAAATAGTTTTTGAAATTTTGAAAATTAAAAATTAAAAATTTATATATTTTACTATTTTGTGTATTTTTATTATTATTAAAATAAATTTCTATTGATTAAATTAATTTTACATAATCGTAACTAAAAATTTACTTTACATAATATTTTTTATTTTATCAATATATATTTATTCTATTGAGTGAGACAAATAGTTTTACCTAAATTTAAAAATCTAAAATTTTTTACCAAACAACTTTAAACTTAAAAGGAGCTTTAAAGCTAAAAAAGAAATAAGAATTATCAAACAACTTCTATTTTATTTTTAAAGCTCTTATTTTGAGCTTTAACTTTAAAGTAGCTTTTAACTCAAAAATAAGTTGTGCCAAAAATAACCAAAATGTATTACTAAGATTGTGTCCTTTAAATGAAACACAACATTTAATACCATTGTCTTGTTAAGACAATGGATTCATCTTGAACTTACTAGAAGTGCTCAGTCTTATGTGGTACAACTTATTTATTTTGTTTATTTAATCAAAACATTTGAAGGGTATGAAAGCATCATTTGCTCTAGTAGAGGGTTTTCTTGAGTGTAAAAGGCTTGTTGCATTATAAACTCTAATCTGTAGTGGAAAAATCTCAAGCACAACTTGGGGACTAGACATAGGTTACAGTTGGTGACCGAACCAATATGAATCCTAATGCACTCTTCTCTAACCATACTCTCTTTGTTCTTGTACTTTGAATTAATTGATTGATGGTTCACTCTAATAACTTGTTTCACGTTCCGTGCTACAGGGGACTTCACCACAACCTTGTGGTGCCTTCTAGTTCAATGATTTTCTCTCTTTTCCCTCTTGCACCAATGTTTGGTGGCTCTCCAAGCTTCTAAATGCAAATTTTATGCCCGAGAAAGTCTCCAAATGTGTTCCAATTCATGCAACCTCCCAACTCTAGTTCAATGCTGACTAACATGAAATCATAAACACACAAAAACATAGCAAGGTCCTAGAGAGAAAAATTAGAGAAATACAAACAAAACCTAGGATAAATCAATAAAAAAATGCATGCCAAGTAACAGATATTATCATGTAAAACATGGTATGAAATGCAACGCATCATAACTATTAATTGAATTAGTTTCATTCACATTTTCAAGAATTATATCATTCACGATTTAAGGACATTATTTTTATGAAATTTTTTTAAAACTCAATTCACCCCCTCTTGAGTTTTATTGGCCATTTGATTAACAATTCAACCCAAGAGATGAAAGAAATGTAACAAATTACATATCAAAAACTAAAAAAAAAAAAAAAACCTTAATATAGTATTACATGTTTTGTACATAGTGATAAAGTTAAAGATTCAAATTAAAATAAAAAATGTACAATATAGAAATATGAAAATACAATAAAAATTGAAAGAATGATAAATCAAGATGGCAGAGTGTTGTTAATGTGGTCCTCAACATCATTATGTCGTCGTCCTTTGCAAAGGCAATGGACAAAAAAATTGGGCATGTTAATGATCAAACGCAATACGATTGCTAAATGACATGAAATGTATTCAGAGAAAATATTTGGTTACAAGAACAATCGCTATATGGTCAAGAACATTAACTTGAAAAAAATAATAATTCAAAGATGCATTTAGTGATTGATGGTATCGCAATCACATATGTTTGTCACTAAGTTGGTTGCTTAAACAACACAATTAACCAAAATAGTGATTAGTTGAAAAATTGGTTGTAGTTAGCAACTGATACAATTCGATTGTTATTTGGCCTTTTTTTGGTAGTGGACTCAAGTCTGGCCTATTAGCCTATTTTTGACTTATTGTTGGGCCTAACATGGCCTTTATATAAGTGCAGCCTAGTCTGTTAGATTGTTTAAAGGCTTATTTTATATTAAGGCTTTAAATAGATCAATGGGTCTATCCTTAAACAAGCCAATAAACATATGAGCTAATGGAGCTGTGATTGAAAAGACTAATAGATTTACCAACTAACAAGCTTACCACTAAACATGTCAATATGCTTATAGACTAATGGGTTTATCACACTATAAATAGTTAAAATTACAAAAAAACATATTACATTTTACAATCATTAAGAATAGCTCATGTTAGAAACATAATATTCCAGTTGTTAAAATAATGATATAATATTACATATATTATATATTAATATTATATTAAAAAGAATATTATTTATAATCAAGATGATCCATCAAGTTTAATAAAATTTTCTACAAATCCACAATCTAACCTATTTAATTAATTTTCTTTAAAGTTTGAACTTAATTTTTATGGTAAATAGATTAAGTCACACCAAACCTTAAATTGGCAGACCTTGATAAATTCATATTTGATGAATTTATGTGCATGATTTTAATGGAAAAAGAACAAAAAAAGAAATATATAAAAAAAGAAAATGCATATAAACTTATAAAATTGTTTACTTTTAGTAGTTTGTGAATAAAGACACTTTTGAAGAATCTTTTTCACTTCTTGTAGGAAGATAAAGCAAAATGTTTGCAATTAGCGATGTAGCACTTGAAATGTTAGAGTGGCATCCCACACCATTAAGGACAAGTTGCAAGCTTTCCTTTGGCAGCTCAACGTTGGGTGCTAGAACTGAGTGCAGATGCTAGGTCATACACCTGCAATACTCTCTAGTAAGCCAACGTATGAGATGCCAAAAACACATGGAGATGCTAGGGAACGGATTTTCTACTGGATGATCAGTATCTAAGACGTTGGACAACATCTAGCTGCTTGAATGCCTCTCAAATATTTTTCTACATGATGTCTCAGATGTCTAGCCAACATCAGATGCTAGCAATGATTTTTTGAAAGGCTGTAATAGAATTTCTTGACGTGTTAAGCCTATTCCAGCTGCTATTTTAACCCTTTGTAAGGCCCATTCGTGGGTAGAATACGTTGGAAGACCATTTCTCTCATCACTCACCCTATTCCTTAGGTTTTTCTCTTCATTTCCACCATTTAAGAATCAACCCTTCAAAAAATAGCTTGATGATTCAATGTATTCACCATCTTCCATGACCATTTCTCTTTTGTACATTTTTTCTTTCAACATGTTTTACTATACCCTCATTGTAGTTAGGGTGAGATGATTTTTGTGGAATTCCTCTCTATTAAACATTGATTTAATGTAATTCTTTGTGTTTAGAGTAATCCACTATATTTTTAATGCTTCTTGCAATTACACATTGTTGAGATTGATCTTGTATGTGTATTGTGAGGAATCATTTATATATGTTCTAATTTGAGTGTGATTATCATGTCTTAAGTTGAGCCTAGGAATAATACTTTGTAAAACATGTATTCTTATGGATTTCAATTTTAATACTTGATTTGATTTTAATAGAGTTATGGAAGTAGAACAATGAGTTGAATCAAAGTGATTTTATGCCAAGGAATTGGGTTTAATCTACATTAGTAAAATCTAAACTTTTAAACCATTGATCTATATTGAATTTTGGAGAAAATATAGATGATGAACACAAAAGGATTCAAATCCCTAATTATTCTTACCATCTTTGTTATAAACCCTTGAAAAAAATTATAAACACAGCATTAGTTTTATTTTCACACAATTTATTCTTTACCATTTCTATATGTGACAACATAATTTGCTTGCTTTTATAACAATTGAATAATTGAATTGAATTGTGTTACTCAAATTCCTATAAAGAACGATATCTTACTCATCGAATTTCACTACTTATCGACTATTGCACTTACTGAAAAGACACTGAAATTTATATATATTTTAAGCACTACTAAATCTTAATAGCCCCTAATGAATAGCATGACCTATTTTCACCCATATACTTATATGATATAACATGCTAGACAAATAGTTATTATTGTGTATCAAGTAAATGGTACAGTTAAAACGAACTATCAAAATGAATTCTTTTTTACAGTCAAGTACGCAATCATTAATCCTCATCCTCTAATCAATTATATGAATGAATATGCTATTATTATTATTATTATTATTATTATTATTATTATTATTATGAATTATTGGCGTAGGTTTATAATAAAAAAAATCACTTTTACTGTGCCTGACAGTTATGAAATCGAGTCATAATTTTTGGACACCTAAATAATGAAACATCTTATTGATATCTCTTTTTTTTTTATTACATTATTACCAATCATATTAATTATTTATTAATTTCTTTATTCTTCCTATTTTTCTCTGACTATTTACACTCTTGGATGTCCAAGGATTTTTTTTCCCTTATCATGTCAGTAGAATTCAGAATACATAGTAATTTGAAGATTTATAGACTGCCTCTTAAATAATATACTGGCTGTCATGCCATTTTTTATTAATGGAAAAAATAGTAATAATAATTCAATTGTTTATTTTCTTTCTAAACGGTACTTTTATTTCTTCTGATTCATTAAGCTTCTAGGTGTGGTTAGAGAGGGAGGAATCAATTTTATGTGCATGGCGCACGTGGATGACCTTTCTAGACCTCACTCAACTCTTTTTCTTGAGGTGGAACCAATTTCTCACAAATTGAATAAGGATTTAACTTTTGAAAAATAGAATTGCTTTATAAATACTAAACATCGATCACTATATGAGAGAATAAGAATTTGGATATTAGTCTCGCTTTCAAAGATATGGGACACGTGTAAAAAGAAAAGGAAGAGAACGTCTCTTCTTGTATAGCATTATGCATCAAATACGTCTAAATGTTTCTTAAAAAATATATATTCTCAATCTTAAATTTCATTTAAGAAAATGCATTCATGCACTCCTTTTTAATTATTGAAAAATAATTAAAAACAACATTATGTAATTTTTCCCTTGTAGGAGATATGGGGTATACATGCAGCTCTTGGGTGAAAGTTGGTCAAGATCAAATCTCTCATTTTTTTTTTTTTATTCTTTGGGGATGCCATAAATATTTCTATATAAGAATCTTAAATGAAGTTAAAATTTTGGGAGTGACCATGACTTCCCTCAGTTTTCCCCTAACCCTGCCTTGTTTTAAAAATAAAAGCAGTTGAATTGCTACGAGGTCAATGCAAAGTAGGCCTTATATTGTACATAATTGTGAAGGTATTTTTTATTATACTTTTTCTTTTAGTCACATCATTTTATCGTTGTTTAACATTTATTTTTATAATTTTTTATTTATAAATTAATGTGTTCAATTTTTTTGTGTTAAGATTTTTTATATTTTTTCTTCTTACATTGATGAACATTTTTGTTTCTTCTTTTTGAAAATTATTTTCTAATTTTATAAATATAAAAAAAACACATGTTTGATAAGAATAGTTTTACAACTTGTTTTCAAAAACAATATTTTTTTAGTTTTTAAAATAAAATAATAAAAAAGTTTATTTTTTAGGCTATTTTAATTTTTTTTACTTTTAATTTTCTATT